>JAAAKL020001755.1:2396-29180 GCA_010016065.2 Carybdea cf. marsupialis auct. non (Linnaeus, 1758) | reverse complement strand
GTGTCGTACGTCGTCGCCAGGAGGTTGATTATACCTCAACCGCCAGCGGCCCGCCGCTTCCATTGTCATGGAAGATTACAGAATGTTCTGGAAAAGTAAAGAATTTTCTAGAAGAATCCAGATTAAATAGTGCTGTTGCCAAGTCAAGTCGAATTAACAACAATGTCATAGAACTATTTTATGTTTGCATTGTCGAGGATCTCTTTGTTCGTGTTGCGATCGTTCCGAAAGACCAAATAAACGTTAGAGTGAAGACTTGATTTCAGAGGCGAGATTAACTTGGATGAGGAAAGCAGAAGATCATCCCTTACGGGAAGACGTTGTGGATACCATAGCTATGGAAGCCTTTTTTGTATTTAGGTGTTAAGTCTTTCCGCAATGTATAGATGTCTCTTCTCTTGTAATTAGTGTTTCCTTAGTTAAGTGTTGCTTTATTCGTAGTCAATGTATAAACGTTTGCTGTAGCTTATTTTGTACAGACTACTGCATGTAAAGCTGAATGCTAGCAGTCACGCAGAAATGTAATGGAATTGATAGATGAACATGAAAAGGCGATATAGATACTTCTAGTGTCATCCTTGGATCCTATCCTAAAACAGGGCGCCTGTTTTACAGCAGTGTTATGAATCGCACATCATCTCATTTTTGTCACATACTAAAATGATAAAGACCCGGATAAATTAACATGAACGGGCAAGTGAAGTACAGTAATGCATAATGATTCTCGCTGCATATGTTCTCCTTTGGTCCTACCTACAACTTTGTACTATGAAATGTGAACATTTCCCCAACCCCCGTTCCAAAACATTGTTCAGTTTGAAAACGAGCATTTTGGGCACTTGCATGTCAGACCTCCCTGCTGCTAAGCGGAGAGGTCTAGAAAACAAATAATAACAAACATGGACACACCTTTCATGTGGCAAGTGTCTTGCGTGATTTGGTCCATGATACAGACCTTAGTATCATGACGTCGCTCATCGTTAAGAAAATCCACTATTGCGCCATACGAAAAGGCGAGAATACGGTTCTTTCAGGTTAGCGATTTTAGCCTTGATCTGGCCACAACCTCCCAAAATTACGTCATCTACAGTTTCAATGATAGGGCTAAAGTTATAGATAAACAGCGACCGTGGGTGACAGAGTTCTCCTCTTTTAATGTAGCCGAACTTCGTAACTTCGAAAATTCCTTCATTGATTGACAACTTCATCAATGTCGTATCAAAGTAGATAGTCAGTGTGGAGTTATTTTGTCTCGACTATAATGAAGAATGGCATAAGCGGTACGTTCTGGCGTGTAAGTAAGGACAATCTTCATTTCAACTTCAATGGATTCTCCGTAAAGAAGATAATAAACATATGGCACTTGTTGATAAAATTCCAGGAGCTACACCGTTGAAGATCAATGCGCAGTAGATACTTGTTTTGTTAATATTGTAGGCCACCTTGCACGACTGGGAGAAGGGGGGCAGTAGGCCAGTTACTATGATATTGCAAATAACTTGTGCTGATATCAACCATCCAATTTTTTAGTTCGTTGACAGAGGCACACATTTTCCAAATGACTCTGCCTCTCCATTACTAAAAAAAACCTGTCAATGACCCAAATTAGCGACATTTTTGGTTTGATAGTTCACTTTCGAGTGCTGTCCTCCATTTCATTTACTTTTTTAACCACGTATTTTATAATAGAAAGCATAGATCTTCACTAAACATTTGAGTCAACTCCATCAGCAGCATTTTGATCTGTTAAATACGAAAGTGGAAACCCGTTGATAATCTTTGCCTTTTTCAATTTCCAAATTATTCTTTACTATAACTACCACTTCCTCTAACTGTTGATATTGCCTTTTTCCATTGTCGAAGTGATGATTAGAGGCAGATATAAGAAAATATGTCGACATTTGATTCCCCTTTTCAGTCGATTTCTTCCATTTTGATATTTACTCATCTCTTCATAAAGCCTTCGGAAAACATTTGTGTTAATTTTGTAAAGAGCATAAATTTGGCCAGGCATAAGGAAACCAATTTAAACATGCCCAAAGCCAGTGACGTGACGACCCAAGACTCAATACAACCCTTTCGTTGATAATTTTCCCCCCAAAACAAGTAAAATATCAATGATAAACCTGAATAAAAGCTAAATGTGCACTGAATGATTTAGATATATCAGAAATGATCATCCTGAGAAAATGTAAGCTGTTCATGAACTCCAGATAAGCGTGGAAAAATATGGAAATTAAAGTAACCTTGAAAAATCTGTTTTCTTAGAGCTAAGAGGCTACCAAAGACCCGCCAACTTTTTACTAAATTGCAATTAAGAGAGTGCATTCAATTAAAGTAACACCAGAATTTTGATGCAGAAAGTGCCTTTTCCAATGATTTTTTAGTGAAATATGTAATTCACCAGACCTTGTATTTTCTTGGTCATTCACCCCCCTTCCCACTAAATAGACCCCCTTGTGTTTTTCCCTCCCCAAAATGGGTCACAAACAGTACGTGGCAAAAACACTTATCCCATTCTTACTGTCTTTCGAAAAGCAAAAATGCATTCACACTATATGCTATGGTTGCCACAGTTACCCTAATTGATACAGACAATAAATTACGTATATCTTGAGAATTTATCTGGACTGAAAAATATACTTTCTTAATAATATTGAGTCTCACTGATGGTATTCGTATCGAAAAGATGAGTGCTCAATGCTGTGTTTAATACTGTGTTCAGACTAAAACTTTCCAGTAGTCGTGAGACTCTAAATGGATAATGTGATTCCTTCAAAGTGAACATTTAGCTACAACTTTGCCATCAAACTTCCATCACAGTTTTCAAACAAGGAAATATCGTAAAACGTAGTGTTGGCTTAAAAAATTAAATATCATCTACTAACTACTTGGATACAAGATTCGAAAGGTGGACAACAAAATTCTGACGGTCTTAACATACATGAAATGAAAACCAAGGGAAATTTTTAAACAATACCTTTTAATACACGCCCTCGTACTTGTTCTCGTAATAGATTAGCCCCTCAAACTACGATTTCGTTTCACTTTCCCGGCTTCTGATCTATAGGCCCTTAGTTTCGAAATATAGACAGTTTGCGCTTTCCCTTCCCCTAAAATGGGTCACAGACAGTTACGTGGGAAAAACACTTAGCCCATTCTTTCTGCCTTTCCAAAACCAAAAATTGCTTTCAAAGTGTTGATAAGTAAAGACCCATTTTGACCGCAAGTATGAAAACCAGAAGGCGCTCCAATGAAGTCATCCATACAATAACGTGTTTGGAATATATTTTCACACAACGATGGAGGGCTGAATGTAATTGTAGTTTAGTAGCGTGGTTTCCGTCGTCTTGTTGTCAATGTCTGTCCACAGCTCAGTATTGTCAATCCAAAAGCATTCTGAATACAATTATTTTCACCCTACCTTGTGTCTGCTTAAGGCTGGCTTTGATGTGATACAACAAAAGATTTTTCACAACACTCTCATAACGGACATGACGTCATCTAAATGAATAAGGGCTTATCTCTTACACAATGTTGATTAGTCCTTTACTTCATTAAGAAACGGATCCATGCTCTATTATGTATAAAATACAGGAGAAGTCGTAAATAACAAGCTTAAATTGCTTGGAAGGCATTCAACAACAAGACTGTGCTAACACGTCCTTGTATGAGCATCTGTTAGTAAAAGAGATGTGGATCGGAAGTTGAAAGAATGTGACGGTAGACTAACACGCTTAATGAAAGCACATAAAACTGTCTAGAGTAGACTAAGGGTAAATGGAGCGCTCAAGAGGGTATGACCTCAGATATTGTAGGATTGTAACTATTGATATGAATTTTCTCTTCAGCCATATACTATAGTGTGAATTTCCAGAAACATGCGTAATCTAATTCACAGATTTATTATCGCAATGATAGTGGTCTGTTAACTCCAGATGATGAAAGTGGTGTGATTTCAAAAAAAGTGTTATCCACTACAAGGGAATAAAATTAGAATACATAATAAAAATAGTTATAGATGAAATTTCGATCCTACGCCGATGACGTTAAGGTTGGCATGATATGACAGTCTTGCGTAGGAAGAATAACCAGTTATGACGTGTTGAATTAAATATGGGGTGGTTGATTCGCCACACACATACTCACATGTGATACAAAACCAATAGAAAATACAAGGCGTAAAAAGGTAAAACCCGCACTCTATTTAGCAATAAAAGAGGTAGTCAACATTTACGGGAGTTAGAATTGAGTGTAACTTCTGCCAGTGTTTTAAACTTATTAGCGCGGACATACGGATTTTATGTACAACCCATCCTATGACCTTATTAAGTCTCATTAGCTGATAAAATACAATATGTCAAAACCCAGAAAGGCCACTTGCTAAGCCAAACAAGTTCATCAAAGATTTTTAACACATTTCATTCAACTTTTGTACAACATAGTTTTAAAGATAAGACGGGATTTGAAAATATCCAATTTGAATAGATACTAGAGAAAAGTGAAAACGTCATCACCGCGATTCGAACCCGCGACCAACGCACTCGCAGCGTGCTGTTGTATCAGCTGAATTTATGTTTTAGTCAAGTCAAGTCCTTAACATTTAAACGATCATCATTTACGGGACTCCTGTTGTCCTTTTAAGGCTAACCATTACACTTGTTTTAGAGATGAGAGTGTACCCAATTTATCCTTCATTATTATCTGTTAAGATGTCCTAAACAGCCTTGGTATATTGTTATTGTAATCTCTAGAAAAGTTGTTATGAAATGTTGTAAACATTTCTATAACCATTGTTATTATTGTTTATTACTGTTATTGTTGGTGGTTATTATCACTCTTGTTTTTAGTTTACCTATGTAAGGTACCGCATGTTTTATAAGGCTTTTAGACACGCTTACTAATAGAGAATATCCAACTTCAGATGCCTTACTACCGTACCAGCATCCTACCTACAATCCGTTAAATAAGAATACTTAAATACAGAAGCAAGTACAAGAAAAAACATCCCCGAATACTCCATGTGTGGACGTGATTGTTGCGGGTATAGCGCTAAAACCCCAAAATGGTTAGTTCCTACTTACAGCAACATCTTTACTTGAGTACGTACTCGCCTTGGGCTAGTTAGGGTAACATGCAAGGTAAGATTGCACTTTCTTGCAGTATAGTCTTGAGCATCTGCTGGCATACTCTTGTCACTCTTTTCCCATCTTTCAGCAATTTCATAATTGCGTTCTCCACCCAATCCGGACATCCGATTACAATTGGTACCAGCCCCACATGGTATCCCTGTCTCCTTTGTCATTCGTCTTTCTTAGACGTTTTGCTGGCATTTAAGAACTCTCATCTTTCTTTTCATCTACGTTCACTTAGGCACACTTTATCAACTATTAAAATTTTCCCCTCCCGTTATCTTCTGGTGTTAGGTCTGGCATTCTAGCTGTCTTGCCCATTGTAGCTTAAATTCAAAATAACAGCATATCATTTATTGCTCGTTTTTTTATAACTGTACCCTTCTGCCGCTCTACTCTCAGGGTATTCTCCTTTTTCGGTACTATTCCGTTTTGTGTATACTATTCAATTGGCATTCCTTTTGCTATAATTTTGTGCCATCGGAAATATTCTCGTCTTACAAGGGTCTACACAGTGATAACACGTCTTCACTGATTCTTTCGGTTTATTGCATAGCCTGTCACAAATTACCACTTTCAGCAAGCTCTTATCCTATCCCATGCTTTCTTTTGCTCTTGCCCGCATCCAACTGCAAGTGGCTCCTGGCATCTAGCAATTTGAATTCTTCACTTTGCATCTTTTTCTGTTGATATACTCTTAACAGTAATTTCCTTTTCAGGTGATGCAATGTATTGTTTAATTCTTTTTTCCATGCTATTAGTGACAATGCACATTTCAATCAACGTAACAATAATTTTAAGATCTTTAAGTGCATCCCCAACTTCTCTGGGTGTTGATGTTCATTCCTTTGTCAACTCCCTTTCCTGTGCAGTTATTTATAGATTCTCTCTGTTTTAGTCATACAGCATGAAATTCTCACCTCCGTATCCTGATACAGCAGCCTTTAAAGTGGTTTAAATGTGTATGATGCGTACACGGTGTTGAGAGCTATTAGGCTCATCCGCTCCATTTCTGGATAAAAACTCTTTCACTCGAGACATTGGACATCGTCAGGACGAACTACCTCCGGTTTTGGCCCCTTCTCCTCTACCGTTTTATGACATAGCACCCCCCCTCTTTGCGAAGGTGCCCTGTGCTAGAGTTTCAAATTCCTTATAAGCCTGAAAATTATTATCATTATCGTTATCTTCATTATATGTATATTCGTAAAGCTCATAACTCAATAACGTCAGTGAATAGATGGCACTGAAGTTTAGAAAATTGATATTGCATCCCTTTATTTGATTACATATAATTACTGATTACAGAAATTTTCGGTAATTAAGCTCTTTCTCCCTGAAATCTTACTGTCCGCAGTTACAAATCCTTGCAGAGTGAATACCTAGACAAAGAATTTTCCCTTAAAAGATCCACTGATAAAAGCAAATACAGAAATCGAAAGTATATTAGATCATTACGTAGCTACTCCAGCTGCCATTAAACCAACTTCATAAAATCTAAATATCATATATATATTTATAGATAATCCGGCTAGTCGATCCCGAATTCTCGCCACCACCAGCAACCTTACTTTTGTTTCGGTGTTAGCTTCATCAGTGCCATTTCATTGATACAAGTACTCAGGCAGACACACAAGCAGTCATGAACTATATGGTATAGAACTCATTAAACATGAAGCACCTCAAGCACAAGAATAGGAAGAATTTACATATATTTTAAACTAGGTTTAACTCTTGGGCATACCTTTGTTTTCTTGCTACGTTCACATTTGTTTGTTTGGTAAATAATCTTGTGTGATTTTTATTATGTTACGTGTTTATTTTTCTCCTCTGCTATTTTCGTTTATTTATTCCCCTTCATCCCCGCCCCATCCTCCACCAACAAATTTATTATTGATCTTCAATTGTTGTTGTTGGCTTCGTTTCATAGAATCTCCTTTTATCCTTTTGAGGATTGAATGTTTTTTTGTTGTTGTTTAATTTTGTGTGCCTTCCTTTTTTTATTCTGTTTATTCTGATTGTGTAATTATTGCTTTTGAGAGCCTTCTGTTGGTTTCAATGCCTTGTTTGTCTTTTTTCGCTTTTCATTTCTTAGATTGAGGGGTTTTGAGTGCTATTGGTGTTGTTGTTGTTGTCATTGTACTTGCTCTTGTGATTGTCTTCATAGTTTTCTCTAGGTTTGCCTGGAGGGTAGAGGGAGGTGAATAGTGGTTATTTCTTCTTTTTGTTTGTTTGCTCTCTTTTGATTTAGTATCATTATTATCTTTACATACAAAATTCAATATTAAATTTTTGAAATATATCATAGTTTATTCTAATGCTATGGTAAAATTTATTTGTTTTTAATAATCTTGCAGGGAGAAAAGAGTGAGCATATCAGTAGGTTGTACAATATAACGCTC
Source organism: Carybdea cf. marsupialis auct. non (Linnaeus, 1758) (assembly GCA_010016065.2). Classification (NCBI taxonomy): domain Eukaryota; kingdom Metazoa; phylum Cnidaria; class Cubozoa; order Carybdeida; family Carybdeidae; genus Carybdea; species Carybdea cf. marsupialis auct. non (Linnaeus, 1758). Next base: position 21,646 of record JAAAKL020001755.1, on the reverse strand, counting down.
TTTCAAATATGCAATTTCAATATTGAAAATAGTGTTGAAATGCATATAATTTTCTATTATCGTTTTGATCTTTAATCTCTAAGGTTGTCCATTTTTTCAATTGATATATATCACGTACCATACGTGTACGGGGGAAAAGGGCACAAGGGGGCACTGTGCTCCTAAATTTCTTGAGAGTCGAAATTCCAGTAATACGGTCACCCATTTTCGAGCCCAAAGGGTAATATATGTCCCCAATACTTATATTCAATACTAAGGTAAGATTTCAAGATTCCTATTTGCCAAAATATTTGAGATCTAGAAATTCGGATTGTTGAAGGTTTTGAGATTAGTACGTTTAAAGAACACATGTTCTCACGAGGACTGGGTTATAAAATTAATTTTTAACACAATTGAATAACTCATGCTCGTCAAGTCAATTTTAACCCTATTACAAACACCAAATTTTTAATACAAAATAGAAATAGAATATGGCTTACTGTATTTCTCATTAGTTGCAACAGCTGCTCTGAAGTAAATAAATGTCAGGGTGTAACATACACATGTAAATATCAATAAAGAAAATTCTGTAAAAAGTTGCTTTAAGTGAACTTATGTGTTCCCCGCGTGCAATAATCTGCTCCATCAGTTGGTTTCGAAGCGAGCAGCACCGCTCTCGTGGTACTTTGAGATCGTCAATAGGGCGGTGGGAGAAAATGCGGTACAAGGGCAACAGGGGATAATTTCAGATGCGGTATAAATTGCCTGATACTATACTTGAAATTTGCTTGTGAATTTTCAAACCTTTGCGTAAGGTTTTACATAATTATACATACATAACATTGCTAATATGCACCTTAGCCATTTCATTTTCAAGTAGCTCGAATTCTTGTAAAATCGATCGAATGATTGTCTTGAGGTCGCTAAAGATGTGAATAGAGAGCCAATGGGCGGTAGCATTAGGGTTTGGGGACTACTGCCTCAAACGATCAAGGGAGTCCGATATCCTTATAAATTTAAGCGCAACCGACAGAAAACGAGAGCGCAATATGTGTTGGCTTATGTTACAATATCTTTGAAGCCCTTTCAAACCACAGAATGCCGGGTTAGACACACTTAGAACTTTGTGAAAAATACACAGCAAAGGTGGCTATTCTAACCTAGTAAGAGATATTTCAAAATGAGGAATTATTGCAATACCATCACTTTTGCCTTACGCCAAGAAATGCTTTTGGCGAATAACTTAAAGCCCACATTAAGGAGTCTACCATAACAAAACTATATAGGAACGTAGTCTGATTGTCTAATTTTAATGCTGGTTATTTTTAGTACTTTTTGATTTATTGTTTTCTAAACTATGATTTGACTAGGAGGAGAGAAAAGAGGTTTGGGTAGAGATTCGCCTACGTCAAGATTATTTGATAGCAGTTGGCAATCAGACAAATTTGATCAGTAAATAATTAATACCAGCACGTGTGGCGTGATGAAGATCAACATATTGTCATGTGAATGAAATGACATAAGAACTTTTGAATGTTTATATTAAAAGATTGATTTGTTTTATTGCTATAAAAAGACGAATCACAGTTGTCTTAAACTGAAAAATCCATCCAAAGATATTTTCACAGGTTACTCTTAAAGATGATGAAATTTCACTTCCTCCTACCAGAAGTGATAAACACGAAAACTTAAAACGGACTCTTACCTTCAGGTCTTTCAAATCATTACAGCTGCGTTAAATGAAGTCCACTTTCTTCTGTCCTCTCCTATGGACGGAGAATTGTGAAAGATACAAACACACCTTTCAGGTAGGTTACTATCTCAGGAAGAGTTTTTTGTTGTTACTAGTGTTTGACACGAAGTTGTCTGCCACTGGCCACCACATTTCTGCATCTTGTCGCTTTTACAAAATGCGGTTTCCCAGGCTTTTTACAGTGGTATACGCGCAGCTGCTTGTATCCAACGTTTTTGAGGGTACTTTTTCCTTATCTGAGTATTCTAGACTAAAGCTGCTTTATCTGTTCTGTGAATCCTTAATTATCGTAAAGTTATCCTTAAGGCTTGGCACGACTTCTTCATAAATCAACTAAAGTAAGTAGTTACTATTACCGCTTTTATCTAAGATTGTGTGTAAGCTACATCACGAGATCAAAAGACGACAGTAAATCTGTGTTCCTTTAGAAAATGAAATAACGAAACCAAAACTCTTAAAACTCGATTCATTGTATCATAGTTTTAAGAAGATCCTGAAGCGACAAAGGAATTTCCAATGCGAGAAACCAGTAGAGATGTTTGCTTGAGATGGTTTTCGAGGTCGGTTGAACATGTCATCGCGTTTAGAACTTTTGTGGTCTAATGACAATCCATCACACGTCTTTCCAGATAACATAAATTCCATGAGAGGTTGAAACAAATGATGTAACATATGATCGATCAAGACTTAGTGTCTCTTAATGTAATCAAACAGTTGAGTATTTTGAAACACTGTGATTTGCTACAGATACAGAAGCCATGATCTGCAACCAAAGGTCATTGAATCATCACATAACAACTTTACAATGACAATTTGAACATCAACACAGAGTACATTAGCTCTGTAGCTGTTAGGGAAAATAAACACCAATGATGGCAGAATATCGGTTATGTGGGCACGCTTTAGAGGATATTCTTTCAGTTTGACTCGTATACGTACTTTATTTATAGTTGCACAAGAGCAGAAACAATTTTTTTATGAGCAGTGACTTGGCTAGGGCTTCCATAACCCTTTCTTTTTCTTTGTGTTCTGTTGTTGCTGCTGCTGTATCAATATATAGGCTTTTTAACTGCATCTCGGACCACAAATTTCGAAAGATCCCCGGTTTTTCTGTTTGGATCTCAAAAAGCAAGATTTTGCGTCGTAGAAGGTAGTGAAATGACAATAGATCCTTACTATCGAGTGCCGAATGAAAAGGTCATCTGAAGAAAGTGGGGGAGGGGGGTCATCACTTAACTCGAGTCTCAATTTCGTGAAAGTTGTAAATAAGAATAACCCACTTGAAGACAGAATCTCTTCAAAAACAATACATTGACAAAATTGTGCATCAATGTATGATTTGACGACGGTTAGCATGCGCGGATCAATTTTGTTGCATTGGTTTGTCCAGCATTTAACTTCAGGCTCAAATTACAACATATTAGTTTTATCACATCCATTCAAACAATGGTCTCTGATTACCATTCGGGAGGTTTTGGAACTGTGCACGTAATTGAAATTTATCCAATACAATCTAAACCAAATTACAGTGGCATACCATGATTGACTAATAAGTAACTATTTCAGGATTGAATTTGTATTGCAAGTTATTCAAGGGCTTTCAGACATCATTTACATTTTGAGTGCCGAGAAAATTCCTTCATATTGATGAAGAGAGGGAAGGGGCTAACAAAGAGCAGGGGGTATAAATTTCAGAAATTTAATGAGCCGGGGTGTACGATTATTTGGCACTTAAGAGTGCATTCGATCTAATCTAGCCCTAAAAGGTATCCCCCCTTCCTTCCTCCGAGACTCAGAATGATTAAGAACCAGTTTTACGTTATAATGTTCTTAGCTTTCGAAGAGCAACGACAAAGAAAAAACCTTGGAGAACAAACCTTGCCATCGTTTTTTACCACAACGAACAACAGCAGTTGACCCAAAGAGGAGAAAATTAAGTAATTTGCATAGTATTTGTTGGGAAAGCGCGTAAAATAAGTTGGACAATGCTGGAGGCAAGCGTAAGATGCAAGAAATCAGGTAATTTGGTTGTTGGAGCTTCCACAATTCTTCTCTGTAAGATCAAAGCTAATCAAAGTCCTGGTATTTCTGCATATCCAACGTCTGAAGCAACAAAAGCTGCTGCTGTCACTCTGTGTAGGATCGATGTTGTTCAGTCAATATCATGTAATTCGTTAAGCATTTAATTTTCTAAAAAATTTGTAGCCTATAATAAAATCAAATAAACCTTTTCAGATCGATGCAAAGGGAAACTAGTGCGTTATGCATTGATTTCAACGTGACCGAATACGACATTTCGAATTTTAAATTTCTTAGTCGTACCTTGGGATACACTATTTTATAAGGACGAACAAAGTCACAATCGAATGCTATGCCAAAACATTTTCTCTGTTTCCTTCCATCAACTCACCAGTTGATGAACAATGCATTTATGATGTGTTTTAAACTTTTTCATCCCTGTCTGTTCAGTCCAAGTGTTAATCAAATAGCGATAAAATGGAACTTGAGATAACTGTTTTCTATCTTTATCAATTGCCAATACCTCTGAGTGACAGCGTCAATGGATACTCATGAATAGATACCATATACAGAGTACCTAAAAACGTGAACGCTTCCTAAGGACGAATGAAAGGAGTTGCCAGTGACCCTTGGAAAAATGGCAAACACCGTACCTTACAGAAGAGACAAGACCAGGTATGATGCCATAACAAGTCAAGAAAAAGTGAAGAACATGATTGAGAAACTACTAGATATAAGAGTATCGCAGGCCACACATTTATTCACGAGGAGCAACGCAAATTGAATCAAAAGAATAACAGATAGACACTCGCTATGCAGAAAGAGACTAAGAGGAAGAGAAAGACCAAGAAGATGATGGACAGTTGGGGAGAAGGAGATTGGTAGTAGCAAGAAAAAGGAAGTGGCATACGATCATTAAGCTCATAGATACTTTTGAGGGTATTGACCAGTAGTAGAATGACTGCCAGAGAGCAAAAGAATGAATGGATGGATGGCTGGATGAAAAAATGAATGCATGGATGAACTGATGTATAGCGTATCGTTTGGATCATGTGTTCTATTAGAATGAAGTCTTTTAGAAATCCCTTTATTTTAAAAGAATAGTCGGTCACAAATTCATGTTATTCTGAACACACTGAAGTCTGTCACTGTTGCCTTTAATGTCATGTTACTTCTAGCACAGCAAAGAAGCTACTTTTTTAAATTCTGTGACCTTTTCTGGGCTTATCTGGCGGTGGTGGTATCTCGAACAGACTTACGAGGATTTTTCTAATTAACATTTGCATTGTATTTCAGCCCTCAGAGGCCTAATCAATTTGTTCAACTTTATAAGCATGATTAATGGTCAGAAAATACTTTTAATGCCATTTTATAAGACATGGCTTTGTATGGGGACTCCATGGCATTATCTGAAGAGGCTTAAGAAATGTTTAAGCAAAATATTTTAGTAGTCCATTTGAGCCCCTGTCAGGCCTCTGACGTTTAAAGGCACCTTTTCATGTACAGGACCCTAATTATAAAAAGCAGAGAAAAAAAAGAACCCTCAACAAAAGCTTAACTGTTTAATAATAGTCTTTACGTCACATTAATGATCCTATTAGCAGGAAAAACCCACTACTATAGCATTATCAGATCTTATTATACACTTTCCTTTGTAAAGACTTGATTTTTATATTCGAATGTTGAAAGAAAATGTATTAAAGCATTTCTGCTTAACTCTCTTACTACTGCCAAGTTTTGTCACGTGACCACCGAGCAACAATTGTAACGAACTCTTAAGCTCATCTTTATAACAACTCTGAAGAAGGCTAGCTTGACAAGCCGCAATATAAGTTTTTTTGCATAAAATACTTTAATGGGTTTCTCTGCCGTTCTGGACTGATTCTTGTTTTAAGTCGATCATATTCCATTGCCAGTCTTCGTATCTCTTTGATCCGGAACTGTATCAGACATGGCTTAGAAGCTTTGGGTCCTTTTCGCTTTTTATTCATTTATTTATTGTAGCCTGCCATAAATCGTTGTTACCTGACTATTACCATGTTATGTGGAGTACATGAATAATTTAGTACGTCTGTTACTTTTCAATAAAACAATATGGCGACGATGATTACAATTATTATGTGTGACATGTAGTTAGAACAAAGCTCATCGTGGGAGTATCTGTAGTAAACGTGACTGGCATGTGATCTATAATAGCTGATTAAACGCTCTTAAACGTTCGGTAAAAATAGTGTGAAGCACTTTATCAAAGGATCAGCACACAGAGCCAGGTCAATATATGAGCAATTTAACCTATTTACCAGCCATTTGAAATCTTAAACACCTGAATCTGGAAGTGCATTTTCAAGTTTGAACAGATGCTAGAGAAAAGTGAAAGTGTCCAGATCCAACGACGAAAAAATTCGTTGGAACGTACATCCGATGTACAGGATAGGCAAGTTTATCGTTATCAGGAGAGAATGATTTTTAGACGTGAAGCTCACAAAACAGATCTGGATTTTGAAATTTAGCCTCGGTACCATAAAAGTATACTGAAATGTTTTGGTAACATTTACTTTACAAAAGCGCATTCGTTGATTGGGGGAGAACGGGCGGAAATGAAGTTCTGTTACTTCTTTAGAAGCATAAAGTGCGCTACCCTGCTGTTCCATTGACTCCTTGATGTTCTAAAAATGCAGATTACAAGAAAAGCAAACAAATCCACACACAAATCCACACACAAATCCACATACAAATCCACAAACAAATCCACAACACACTGCAAAAGTCTTTAGACCCTTTGAACCGGGCAATGCGCCTGATTCAGTCAGGTAAGTAAAAGTGTTTTTGCGAACATGCACTTGACATTACCGAATCGAAAAAGTGATGCCGCATCCTTTACATGTATAAGCACAATTTGACAGGTCGATTATGACAATGCAGAATATCCTTTCGGTGCACCCTTTTCACGCATTAAGACAAGATCGACCTCATTTTGATGGACGGTACACGAGGAATTTAGACATGTTCATGAATTTCATTTAGGTAACGGTCAGTAGGCCCTACAATTAAAAGATCATGATAGTATGGAAGTCAAACAGTATAGACGTGAGACTGAAGACAAAGTGTCTGAGAAATATGTGCCATTATCTAAATTTGCAACATGGACTTTAAGTATATTCGGATACTATCATTTTCCAAAATTCAGATTAAAAAATGATAGGGCTTAAGTTGTTAGATATAATATGAAGCATTGAGCTAACGTTCCGCCAAGTTGCAAAGAAAATTCATAAGTAAAGAAGCTGTAGATTACTAGAGAGCTCGACATCAGAACTTAAAAAAATCTCGAGAATACAAGAATAGCAATCAATGACCAAACTCTTCATTGAAACTTTACTTACCACTCAATGTCTTGATCCATATGGACATTGTCAGGCAAAGAAAGAAGATTTCCTGAGGTATTAAACGTACTTTCTATGATCTGGCCTAACTCGAGCAATGATCTCGAAAGGGATCTCTTTCTTTGAGATTAGTGGCAGTTTTGCGAGATAATCGCCAATTGGGCGAATTTTTAATAAAATTGAGAGACATACGGTTATTGTTTTTGACTTTTTGTTCTGTGCTTGGGCTAAAAAGTAGGAGCATTCAGTCTTGAATGTAACCGAAACGGTACAGCATTGGGCGATTTTGCGCACGATTTTGTTTACAATACCATAAAAAATCTGGCAACACTTACCAGTGGACCTGACCAAGGTCTTAGCATCTGCTTTGTACTTCCCTTTGTTGTTGATGTTGATACTAGTCATGTTTTTAATAAAGGTCTCAACTTTATAATTAATATCGCAGTCATAGAGGAGACGCAGTTTGAAAGTGTGGGGGTAGAAGGTGGGGGGGTTTGATAAGGAAGAAAAAAATTCCAGTAATAGTCATCATAGACAGACAGCAATCTTTCCCCTAATCTTCTGCTACGGGTATATTGTTTGCGCGAGGAATGTTGGTAAACGAATATACTGTATATCTAGCCTTTAAACAGTGCTTTTCTAAATTTCGTATAAAAGAGCGTGGGCAAGAGCATAAGAAAACAATGCACTCCCCGCATCCTTGCTAAGAATGTTAACATAAGTTTTGAGGTTTTTGGGATATCAAATAAGTTTAGGAGAAACAAGAGTGAACATTTATGCTAAAGTTTCAATTGTAAAAGCTATCCCTAAGGTAAAGATGTAGATTATTTCGTGGACACTTATATTTCATACGTGCAAACGAAGTCAGTGATTAAGATTTAAAGTCTGAAATTTAAGAAGTCTGTTTTGATTTAGGAAACACTCTGCTTGCAATATAACTACGACATATTTATGTACCGAAAGCAATGTGGTATTTCAAGGCGCTAGTTTTTATCATAAACGTACAGAAAACCGAACAGTCAAGACCTTTTTGCATATAAATATGCATCAGCCTTTTTGCTAAGACCCACTACAACTTAGATAGAAAAGGAAATACCTACCTTTTCCGAGGCTCCAAATAGTGCAGGGAACAGACAGGCTTTGGATTTTCAACCTTACCACCTTAAAGGTCATTATTTCTTTTAGGAGATATCATTATGCCGCACTGATGTAAACATCAGTATGGTATTATGAAGTGATTGTCACTGTTTTGCAGTATACATTGCTTTGAAGGTACGTTGCTATGACATAGCGTCTTCGCACTAGATCTTTCCAGGCTTAGCAGACCCCGATGGAAGGTGTTATTGGAAACAATGCCACCTGCCCTTTTCAACGAATTATCACAGCACAGAAATAGTCTAAGACAGGGGCGTGCAACCTTTTCCTTCGGTCGAACCCCTTCTTTGTAAGAAGTAGGCCCCTGGTAATTTCGGACCCCTTAGCGGATGTAAGTGTCATATCAAATGAGCAATGCTTTGTTGATTCATTCTCAGGGTTGCATTAGTAAACTCACTAACGCTGAGACACACCCTTTAACATTTGAAACATTGCTACCAAAACCTTGTTATTCAAACCCACTTTATGATTTTATGAACCCAATCAAATTTGTCAGTGTTTCCCTAACAACGTGAGCACATTTGAGTGGTCGTCACTCATTATTGCAACGAGACGTGAACGGATTATTTTGTGTAAAGGGCTTTTGATGCTTGAGTTATAACTTCCATCTAGAAAAGAATTTGGTTTCCACGAAAAAAGTATTTACGACGTCACCACTTCAGTACTCAATGAAACCCATTCATGTTTATGTTAAAATTACATAATGCAATAGGTTATAGTGATAGATAAGACGATGACGTAGTCTAGAAGTAAATTGTGTCAGTACTCTAATAAGATCCAGGGGATGGTAAAATAGAATGCAATTGATAGTGTCATTAATAATCAGATTTTCATAAACAAAGATCAGCAGTGGAGAATGCAAAGAGGCAACTGGGTACTTTAGGTATTTCAATTCCTCGGACAGAAATGGAACGGTTGTGGAGTAGAGGAAAGGACAATCCCCATTCATCCACACGTGACGGAGTCACTGCTGTCTATGCAAATATAAAGACCTAATGTTACTATCCGTTAAATAAAAGAAAAGCCAAGGTGCAGATACCTGTTGCTGAAATTTTTTTTGTTTCACGTAGTACATTTTTGTTAAATTCAAAACCACCACTCTCTGATAACAGAGATTTACAAAGCCTAGAAGACACCCCCTTTTCTTCCAAGAATTGGCACAGAAAAGATGACGATAATGATGATGAGTATTACGACGATTACTTATGGTAATGACAATGGTGGTAGTGATGATGACAAGGCTGATAATGATGGTGATGATAATAAAGATGACTATGAAAATGATAATTACGATGATGATGATGATTGTTGGTGATGATGATGGTTATGATGGTGACCATGAGGATGATGTTGATGATGATGATAAGGAGGAGGATTATTGTGATGATGGTGGTGGTAGTGATGGTGATGGCAATGATAATGATCATGACGATGACGATCTTTAAAAAAATATGATGAAACTTGCTTGTCATGAGTGCTTTTAGATATGTTTGGCCCCCCTTATATTGTAAATGTTCCTGACTGTTGTTGTGCCTTTGCGTATACTTCATGAATATCACTTAGAGATACGTCGCATGGGCGCTTACTTCAACACTTAACTGGATAGTACTGGAGGGTAGCACAAAATCAGATCATAATTATATCATTTTGCTACAGCTAACCCTGTACCTATAAAATGTGCGGCCATCTCGATTTTGTATGTAAACATTAGACAAGAAATCATCACAAAATTGTCAATTAGTAAACTTGACGTAAATATCACGCTTAGGTAGGTAATATAGATTATATCTAGATATGATCAAGAGCAGTATATAGAAAGAGAAATGTCAAATAAAAGAAGAGATATTTCTGCATGATGTGATCGCTATATAGGTTAGGTTGATCTTTCTGGCATAGGATTTACACGGAATCTGTCACTTGAGAAGGAAAACCTCTTGATATAGCAAAGCGTATCAAGGCATGCTCTTAGTAAAGAGATAGATAAAATAAAGAGAACTATCACTTACCAAATATTTAAACTGATGGTCTGATACATAATGTTTACTCCAGCTTCTTAATGGATGAGTTTGAGTGTAATAATGTCCTTCTTTCAACTACTCTCACATTGAAAGCAAAGATGTAGTCGAAACTAAGTGAATTCCGTCTTAACACTTTGTTTTCTCTGAATTTCCGACTATGGATCCATTTCGTTTATTCCATTATGGAAATTATCTTCCGCCCCTTAGCTACGTATATTTCATAAAAGGAGTATTGTTTTACAATTTCCAGCTAACTGACTCCCCGTGTTTGCAAGCAAACTCGATTTATGCCAGGCCCATGGTAGCGAAAAGGAACAGTAAGATGGCAACCCTTGGCAATCTTCGATGGATCTCTGTTTTATTGCAGCTGTACTCTCAAAATTTTGAGTAAAGAGCATTTCTGTGCGTTTAGAAGGACTAGAACTACAATTTTGAATAACGCAGCAAACGCCAGTTTCTAAATTCTAAATTTCCAAACTTCGACCGGATAAATACCGAGAGTAGATACCAATAGATTCGATACTACAAAAACGATTTAAGTTGTAAAACAAAATGACTGATGAAATGATAGAGATATAAATAATGATGATCATACAGAAAATTAATAATAATGATCATAGAGATTTTATTAGTTATGATGATGATTACTTGGGGAGGTACTTTTTCAGAGTTTGGTTTCAGCCTTGTTACCAACTAGTCGTTAAATTTGGCGGAATTTTAACTTCCACATTCTTATCCTAAAATTTCTTAAAATAGAAGTGTAAACATTGCATGACAAATTTATGCACAATAATATTAACACCCAATCCATGCCACAAGAATGACAAAGATTTTCTCTCCGTGAAAATAGATTTATGGATGAGTGGTCCACAACATAGAGGGAAGAACGTTACGAAATTAAGTTCCTTTTAAAAATTACGTAAAGCAAGCTTGAGCGAGTTGAATGGCAATTCTAAATAGCTTACTAAATCTTTGAAAACTTGGAATGTGATTACAATACATCATTTCGTGCATGACATAGGCTGAAGATTCCCTCAGCTTGAGATAAAAGGGTATGTGGGGTGTGTGACGTATGAAAATGAAATGAATCGGAAAGAAAGGGGCAGAGGACATATAAGATCCTCCGAAAAAGGATGGTTCTGGGATAGCATCAGCTTCACGTTGATCATCCCGATTTCCTCACCTTTTCTTTGTGACAAAGACAGTTTACACGGTATATGTGGCTTTGTAGAAATACAGGGTGTTAGAAGTCTTCAAACTTTTAGTAAATTCGTAAATTTTTAGTCGTATAAAATCTACTCTAAATTTGCTCTAAATAAAGCCGTTCTTGTCAACGTAGTCAGAGTTACGATTCTTAAAATTGATATTAGGGGGATATGGGTACCCGTTAGCTCTTCATAAAAGCATTAAACGGTGCCATGTATAACGTTAACTGTATCTAGACAGATTGACCTTGATGGCTGCTTTTTAAATATCTGGCTTCCCTGAATAGGGAAATGATCAAAGCATATGCAGCAAATATTATGGATATGATAAACCGCGGGACACATCATGTACAGTTTAAAGCTTTTCACAACGTGGAAGGTGTTCTCCCCAGGAAAGGAGGATGTGCTGCCATTTATTCACAATGGTGATATTATACACAATTTTTAATGCAGTTCCGGACCTCAGTAAATAATGCGTGTAACATGCTTTTCCACTAGCGTATCAAAACTTCAGGATGCTAAACCTAAGTTACCACTAAATTTGAAATTCGAGAGTCAGCTATAGCACAGAGTTTACTCCTCTAACAATACGGAAGTAGGGATGTGTTTGCCGTAAAGAATTGGTAGTGACAACCTCGTCAAAAGGAGCTATAACTTTAAAATTATACAAAGACCTCAGCTCATCTTCAATTCTTCGCTGTATACTTTCTAATGGAAATGACCGATAATTATGGTGCAACTGCACCCCTATGCAGATGCCCATAATTGCGTGAGTTTATTACTGCTTAAGCTTAACAGCTTAGAGGAAAATAGTATTTTCAAGATGCTTCTCTTGCGTTCATTATCCTATTCAAAATTTTAACGCAAATGTATGGAGGACCGTATTTACCTGATGTGACATTATGTTTGCGATATTTATTTTATAGTAAAATGTATTTCACGTTTTGAGGTCTACATTAATACATATCCTGGCTTGTTTCAGAGGAAAACAGGCTAGCGTCAGAGCAATTATACTTCAATTGAAAACATATATACCTACTGCATTTATGTATACATATACGCAAAACACCAACAAGCAAAATTAATTCCGATGATATTCATGTATATATTTGTATGGTGTATAATGTATTACCGCTGTAGAGTATATATTTGCTTATGGTATATAACAATGTATTCACATCAACCTGTCAACATAATAATCATAAACTCGTAAAGTCTATAGTTATGGATGGATTTATGTATGCTAAGCTACAACACGAAGTTCAAATCAGGATCACAAAGCTAGTTACTCTTGTCAGTCTTTGCAATAGACTTGGAAATAGAACAAACGTTTCCCTGAATGCAAAGATTGTCGCCTACAAATTTGAAGCTCTTGCGTCTCTCAGCTGTGGCACAGGGCCTTAGAAACATAATCTGAACTATCTTCCAATGTCTACCCTGAACATCAATTAGGTATCACATATGGATATATTATTAGTAACAATGAAATTCTGAAGGTACGTGATATCGCTGGGGCAAAATTATTTCTAATCAGAAATTGACAAATAGGGTGGACACGAATTTCTAAAATATATGTAATTACCCAGCAACACGTGCGTACATAAAACATGAAAATAAGCATTGAACCTTCAGTTTATTCGGCCAACCTTGCCAGATAAACTAATGACAAAGTAGAAAGAACGCTGGGTTAAGAGTTAAACATAGAAAAATATGTTACATTATTATTTAGTAAGAGGCGTATTAAGAGAGAGGATAGGTGAGAAAGGGAAAAGAGCTTTTAAAATTTAGTGAAATTTCTTTAGTATCTTTTCAAAACTTATTGTTTATAATCATCTGTTTTCAAAAAATAGAGCTTTCATTTGATGTTTAGAGGAGTTAAGACAAAAGAAGACATTCTTTGAGTAGAAACTTAAATGCCTAATAACTTTGAGCAAGAAAAGTGAAATTAGAGATAGAGAATTGGTAAGAACAGTAAATATCACGTAGACGAATACTGGAACATGGGGAGATGGAAGGCGATTTTCCAGTTAAAGGCGAAACTACCAAATGGTCTAACAGACGTCTAGGTGATTGATACATCCTCTCACCTAAATACTCTTTTGTACAGAGGCGACACATAAAATGGTAAAGTTCATCTAGGGGTGTAGCTGTGCACTGATATCAATTTTGAGATTATGCAGCACTCTTTAGTCGAGCCTTAAGTCCATCCCCCTCCCTCATGTAGTGGATTTCCCAACATTGTGCAAGCCCGGTATACCTATAGTGCAATTAAGATTAGAAAGGCATTTATTTGTTGAGTTTGTTGAATGCAATCGTAGTAAATTATATCTGACGTGGAGCAACTTTATAGGATTATCTATCATTCAATATTATTACAGTCCTTCACCTCTTTTGCGACAAAAAGAACCAAATGGCATACCCATACGTAATTATTCTCATAAGAAGTATCAAAAAATTGATGCACCTCAGTATCAAATTTTCTTGCAATAATCTTGCCCATTTTTCCTTGAGTGAACCCACACCGATGTCCACTTTACATTGATTAGTTTATGTTAGGTTACAGTTAACAATAAGTGAAGGTAAGGAGGCATCAGATGCCGATGACAATAGAATAACGAAGTTGTAAACACTGATATTTTCTAAATTGTATGATTTGTAGAGGGTTAGCAAAAAGCAAAATGAATTAGAACCGCCCTTTGAACAACAATAAATGAAAAGATTGAGAGAAAATTATGCCCGTAGCCATTAACATCATTTGCGGAGGGGAAAGGACATTTGGATGGGGCAGATGGACTGTTAGAGCTATCAATGAATCAGTACTGAACTACTTAATATACTTGCAAATATTTTAGCAGGGTGAGCCAAATTTTTATTAGGATATATGAACCCCAAACGCTCTCTCCCCCTTGGCTACAAGCCTGTAAGCAATATCACTTTTACGAAGTGAGCTCAGTTGAGATGCACAGATCAAAGAAACTCTCACTTGGAATGCTCAAGCAAGTAACGTCATCAGTTGCTCACTCTTTCCATTTAATATGAAGATTCTACACGAGAGCAAACAATTCTGTCGTACTTACAGTTTAAATGAACTAAACAAATCTATTACAATTCACGTCTGTCGGCTAATGAATACAAGAACACAGTACACACGGAATAATGAAAGCGATAGACATAACTGCGTCAGGTAAATATTACACACTAATATCATTATTAAGATATTTTAGATATTCTAATACACAGAAATATTTTACTATAGGTTACCTTATTCAATAAATCTGCGGTTCCGATCTTTCAAGTAGGAGTAGAACTAAGCACCAAGAAGAAGGATGGGAACGTGGCCTCAAAATGCCCCCCAAAAGGATCAATTGTCCTGCTTGCTCTGCTCTGTCTCTCAATAAATGAGCAAGTGTTTATTTTATCTTTGTTCTAGATTTCTTCTTGAACATCAAAAATGTTCTATTTTAATGAAAGCTCTAGAGAGGGAGGGCCTAGTTAACGTCAAAAAGAATGGCAATAGTGCAAACTTCTATTCATCCAGCCCATCTATGCAGGATACGTGCTGTGCATACATCGACCCGGACCCTTAATACTGCCAACAGATGGTTTTGTACTTGATTATAATCTACTCTTTCTAGCGTTTGCAATTCAGCCAGAAAGAGTTATTTAAAAATTAGAAGATCTTGAGGTAGGTTTACGCGGCACTGTTTAACGTTGAGCTAGTTAATTATCCTAACAAGGTGTTTTACAGGAACAACGAATCTCAATAAATGCCAACTTTCAGATGCAGGTATTACCTCTCCATGATAACTGGAACTAAAATATTTTCGACGCAAAATCTGAAATATCCCATTAAAAAAGTATAATCATGTTGGTAGGTAATTTATGCAATCAATAGGATAACGATAAGCTTATGTATCTCGTATTAGGCTAACCTACACCATGTAAATGAAACTTTGGAACCATAATTGGACCTTAGAAGACTAAAATTGTGCTGACATGACAAAAATGCGACGAGCTGTCTTGTAGGCTCAAGGTGTCAGCATATCCCTGCGACTCTTGCAGAGCTTTATTCAGAAAATAGGTGTCAAGAGAGGCATGGAGATGGGCGTAAATACAATTAAAGACAATAACAACTGTTATTATCTTCTAGGGAATCATGTCAACTTGCGACAGTAGGACTAATAAATTATTCATAATGAGGTAGGATCTGCATTAGCCTCGTAATGGTTACAACAAACGTTTGCTCCACTTTCTTTAAGTTTCTTCCTATCTTCAGATACACGAAGAAATTATGAGATTGGTAAGTAATGTCACAGCCTCATAGAACGGTGCAAAAGTAATAATTATTATAAGTCGCATCGGGTATACTTTGTAGAAACCATCTGATAGACAAGGATACAGGTTATTAACATATGCAAGACGGTTAAACGACGTTTAGAAAAGCATAATCCTTCCATGGGCCAATAGCTACAACATCATTAATGTGAAGGATAAGCACTACTTATATGCCAAGTAAGTCTTTACCTGCTCTTTATTATCACTGAAACAGATGATAGAAAAGTAAGCGCATCCCCTGTTTTAAAAGATTAGGCAAAGTTTAAAATCAGAAGAGTGGTAACTAAGCTAGAAACCTACTGCGAGCGCTGTACATTTGAATGCTATAATATCACGAAATAAAAAGGTAAGAAAAAATCAAATGTTTTGTAGATTTACGATAGAAGGTGAAAAGGAGTTGGCTTCCAAATAAGAAAGTTGCCCTGGAAAAAAGCATTTATTTATTAGATAAAAGAAGAATCCACTAGATATTCAAATATTTGCTGGACTGGTGTCAGAAGGGCACTTGTGGGCAATGGAAACAGATGGGGAAAATCCTAAGTGATTACTTCATGATGATTGAGTATTGTTGACTACATTTGACAAACAACTTTTTCCTTGGGGGAGGGGTTGTATATTATCCAGATATCTTTAAGAAGACAGTATTCTACTTCCGACACTCAAGAAGACGTAACGAGTCTCCCTATTTTGGGGAGATGCTGAAGGTCAAATCGTTAGAAACTCTGTTCTACAACTCCGAACCTAATTCACCGACTTTGCTACAAATAGAGGATATGGTGAATATATTTGTATCTAACATGTGAAAAGTATATTGACAGGTTGATGCAAAAGAATGAAAATTTAACCTTTTAACGTGCTAAGCCCTTGAGCCCCATAATAAAGTTTCTGCTTTCAATAAATTTAGAATTGTACTTAGCCTTTATTTGAGTTTTACTGATATACTACTTGTTTCTTCCATAAGCTAAAAAGTACTAAAACATGCCTAAATGTGACCTGTCCGATCGGGTGCACTTATAAATTGTAATATTCTTTAGATCATCAAGGACTGTTTTGCAGGTAATTGCCGCCACAAGTAAGGTCGAAGACAAAAGAAATCGTTCTAATATAATCACATAAAAGGAAGTGGATTCCTTAGATGAATATTGCCACTAATTTAAAGCCTAAGCTCTTAACAATATTCAGATCTCAAAAACATTACGAATAATAACTATTTTACATCTTAGGTGAGTTCTGGAAGGAAATGTATAAATCCAGTTATTTGCACCTGACAAATCAATTGCTATACAATGTTATTAATCAAACATATCATACATTATTTCATTATAACACCACAGTTGAGAAAATGTCATTATTTTGCTGCATGCTCCTGTGGAATTATTCATTCCTTGTTGTGATTGTCCTGAACCGAGGTAGCTTCTGGATTAAGTGAAGTCGCATCAAAATGAGGTTGACAGGTTTGGCGTAGGCCAAATTATGCTGTAAAAGTTCAAACAAATACGCCCAAGTTGTTAGGGACTAATACACAAAACACACTAAACCTCTTTAAAAAATGTTATCTTTATATCTTAAGTATCCAAGAATGCAGCTTTGAATCTGTGCTACAGCTTACAAATGATAATTGACAATGGACAAAATGTTATTTGGAACCTTGCTCTGGTTTAGTAGTGGCAAAGTCTCATTTGGTGTAACTTGGGACAAACGAGAAACTCGGTCCGGAACATTGCCATAACAGAGATTTATGTGAATCTACCCCGGTTTGATGCAGCTATAACGAAACAAATTGAGAAGGATTAATGCCCATGATACATATAGGATCATTTCAAGTAAAAGCTTTACTCATGTATCAGTTAAACGCAAAGAACTATAATGAATAAAAGGCAGTTTTCTGGTCAGAAGTGCTGTTATGATATTTTGTAGCAAGAGAAGTTGTCGACACGGAAACTTAGGAAGTCTGTCTAATGGTTACATCTGTGCCTGTACCTTTATCACAAGGATTATTGTAGGTAAAGTAACGAGACAGGAAATACAGTGAAACTCAAACAATTAAATTCCCTCAAATTATTATAACCAGAGTAATAACGTCTGGCCAATGTGTATGTCACTCGACCTTTTAAGTTTTATGCACTTTTGAGTAATACCCCTACCCCTTTTTAATCTGTCTTGCAGCATCTTAGTATAGCTTTCCAAGTAGCAGAACGGTAACGTCTAGCATTTACAATGCCTGGTGCATACCACCCAGGACATTAAACAGCCATTACTAGCTATGACCTTATTGTCCAAGTTCGACAGTAATAAATCAGGGCACTTAGTACCCTAGAAATTGTTATTCAGACACTTCATGGCGAAATGTTTACAATTCTGACATCAACTATCTTGAAACGCACCCACCTGACACTCATCAATCAGTAACCTATTGACCCTTTCCGTCTTGGCAATCAATACCAGGAACTGCATAATTCTTACCTGGGGCCTTAGTAAAAGGATTCTTGATAGCAGTGCATTTTTCTGCTGGACATTTACCATCCAGTCTAATAACAACCAAATAGAAACTAATTTTTGACCTATAGCACAAAATTGCCCATACATTTACTGCTATACTACACATGTCATCAGGTCAATAGCTAGACCAAAGAAATGTTATTCATATATACACGTAATGACGTAATATTCAATGATGGTACAAGATATAGACTGTTTGAGCTAAAAGTGTCAATTTGATCGTTGTCCAGATGTTAAAAAATGTAAATAACTACAAAGGCAGGGCCGCAAAAAGAAAATGTTGCATACTGAAATTTTGGAAACTGTAAGTCTTGATATTTAATCTCTAGTTTAATTCTAATGACACTGAGAATGTTTTGATAAGTAAGACTTGTATCAGTTACAGTAAATTTTATTCTGCTCTGAGATCACTTTGAATGAAAACTACAAGACTAGAAGATTGTCATGCACCAAAGTAATTATTCTGTTCACCAACATCAACAAAGACAGTGACTTTTTTTCTAAATAAACAGTATTGACATATTGAACCTAGTTAAACATAAAATAGGCTCATATGTCTAAATTGGTCAAGTAAGCCAGACATTTGGAGTTCCTCAAATGAAATAAAATTTGTATACAGCAATCTGTATGCCGCCGTGGTCTAGTGGTTAAAGAATCGGACTCAGGTGCCAGAGGTTGTATAAAAACTATCGGTTGGGGAAGGCAACGGGAGACCACCTCTGTAAATGTGCTCTCTCCCCAGGACATTGCTCACTCTGGCAGGACAATAGGCTACGCTCGAAATCGAATGCCACCAAAAAACCAAAACAAATACAGCACAAAAAACATTTATTTTCAGTATGTATTTTCAATAGAATCATGGCCACTTTCTCGACCTTTTCAGGTCGCTAAAGATATTTGAAGTAGC
>JAAAKL020001754.1:0-29201 GCA_010016065.2 Carybdea cf. marsupialis auct. non (Linnaeus, 1758) | reverse complement strand
CACTAAGCTACGGTCCCTTACCAACAAGAGAGAGAAATTTGGGATGTCTATTGTTTGGATATTGCGTCACTACAACAGTTTCCCTTATGTATATTAAGGCGTGACCGAAGTTTAATCGAGTATATCAAATCGGGGGCCGTAACAAAGTGTTCGAAAGCTACTTGTTTGAGCATTTCGAAAATGTTGCAACAAATCAGTATTCACAAACTGATTTACGAATGAAAACATACAGAAAACTTGGAATTTGGCAGATATGTGGCTCTGTAAACGTTGAGTTAGAAAATATAGTGTGAACGTAGCATATTGATCCCCAGGTGGTTGGGGTTGTCGTGGAACTGGAGGAGGTATTTTATACCATTTCATTCGTAGAAATGTCTCACAATAAATAAGCTTGGAGGCTGAACATTCCTTCATCACTTGGTATTTTACAATTGAAATTCACTTCATAAATGATCCTAAGAAGCTGATCATTTACAATTTCACGGATTTGAAAGGTAGTATTAACAAAATAGTATGCTATAAATCCAAATATGCATAAAGCATGAGTTTTTAGTTTCGAAAAATGTTTAGCTGAAGTTTATATTACTGCAATACTCTTCCCTTAGTTATCATCATTTGAGCTCTCATCAGAGCTGTAATCGTCCTCAGAAAGGAATAGATTATCATCAATCTTTTCGTCACTGTTATCACATCATTTTGTGAGAATAGCAAGTACATCAGCTACTTGAGGAGGCATTATACCAAATGCAAACCAAACTGACTCAATGACAAAGTCAGTCAATTTATAGCCATGCCCATTTGTTGGGTTTGGAGCCTTTCACGCTAACGTTTCCAGCAAGCAAACTAAAAATCGATAAAGGGCAAGGCATTGACTTGTAATCAGCTAAATGTAAGGAAAAAACCACAGCTCTGTTGTTGCATCTTTTGACAGCCTATGTGTCCAAGTCAACTTCTAACTCTTGTATAAATATCAAGTAGAACATTACTAAACCCCTCTCTGTCGAGAGGCAATGAAGAAGAACTGACAATGCCCCAATTAAAGCTCTATCCCAGCAAAGCATGCTTGCTACAAAATAATTCCTGTATAAGCAAAATTTAAAGTTATTGTGATATGCAGATCGAATATAGGTAAAAGAGGGCATTTTTTGCAATAGCATTCAATACAAGGGAAATATCTGGACTATTGAGGGACTTTCTATTTTTGAAATGGATGGGGAGAGCAAATCTAAAAATCTATAGAGTAAGTTCAGGCGGAAAATATACTGATAATCCGAGGTATTTAGCATGCAAACGATGTTTCATCCTTCTCTTGTTGAAGATCTTACTGCAAAATGTTACAATCTTGGCACTGCAAATGAAATTCGCGATGTTGGTTAACACACACATAACACGATTTGGAGTGCACATAATGCTGCTCCTCCGTTGTAATGTCCGACCAACGCCACTGTCCTTACAGATGAGCAATGTTTCTTTCCTCAAGAGCTTTATACTTTGCTTGAGTATAGTATAAACGACAAAGAAATAAAGAAAACAGAGGTCGAAAAACCTGACTTGTTAAATCTATTGGTCAAGACATTTGGCACGCAGCATCATTCGGAAGATGAAATCTTCCATAACAGATACTTATCGGTATGTACATTACACATAACGTCTGGAGCAAAGAATTAGAGATATTGCTCACCAGACTAGGGCATTCTGAAAACTACTGCTTCTCTGTTGAACTTGAAACTGCTCTTGCAGGCTCTCTCCTTTTATTATCACATTCACTATTGAAAGCACATATTGTTAGAAATCCGGCAGTCCCTGCCCTTTTTTACTCTGACATTGATAACTTTCATGCTTTTGTCAACAATTTGTATGGGTCTGATTCTGTCCACACGGCAAAGGGAAAAAAGATACCAGAAATCCACAACAGTGGTATTGCCACTTCTACAACTATTCAATCTAAAAATCGCTCAAAAAAATCCATTTATTTTCACACAGCATTGCATCTTCCGCCTTGTTGTATTTTCCAGTGTTCAAGTCCGAGGATTCGGATTGCTAAAAAAGAAGCCTCTCAAGACACCATCGCCTTTTACAACTCCTGATTATGCATCATTGCCTATTAGATTCTGCGATTTATAAACTCTGTGCTTAAATAGCTTCTTCCGCCATAGTCAAGTTTTCTCTTAACAATAGGTTACAAACGAAAGATGTTGATAACTATAGACTACTATCCAGTTATACACAAGCCTATTCCTCGATGCAGTACTGTTCAGGAAGTACTCAGGTATTCAGACCAAGCTCGAGAACTATGAGAGAGCACTGAACTACCATAAAACATTGAATGAAGCTTTTCTAAGACTGATGATTAAACATTATATTAGAAAAACGCCTGGTCTTCAAGAAATAAGAGTGACACACTGTAAAAGTGATCAAAGACGAATCAGATGGAGCAATCAAAAGTTGTCTCACACATCTTAAGTAGCCGAGTTGGTACTTGTGCTGAATATTTGATTAGAGTTCGCAAAGCATTCTTCAATCCAGACGTTCCTTAGGTTAGGGGCAAGAAGAACACAATAAAGCAGTCGAAAAGGGAGGAAAAAGAGCCACAAGATCGTGGAGCACACTAGGAAAAATGATCAAACCTTCAATTGGGGAACTAGCGGGATTATAGACAGGGAAGTCGTCACTCTCAACAGAGAGGAAATACTATAATGTAATTTGCATATTAAAAAAACCCTGTTACCTTGGCCAGTCAAGCCAGCCTAGTTTAGATTTAGTTCATACTTTATAGGCGGAGTCATTATTAACTAGTTATCAAGTGACATAAATTTGAATGTGGATTGTAAGAGAGGCTGAATGAGTGACTGGAAGAACGAATGATAAGGAATGTAGAAAAGCATAAAACGGGAATGGAATACATAAAACCTTTATAAGTGATAGATGGAAAGCGGTATGTTGCTAAGTTAAAATTGGTACGTACATGACGTTAGTTAGATAAAATGCTAAATAAGTAAAAGATGAGGTATTTAAATAACAGTTAAACGTATATGTAGTTAAAGAGAAAAATGTGTTCAAAATAGGGGGAGGAGAAGAAGAAAAATAAGATATATAGACCTAGAAAATGAGTTTATATGTACATGTGATTGAACTAGATGGTTTCTTTGTTACCTAAGAATGGTAACCCTGATCTTTGCGCGCCTCATCGAAGGAGGTGTCAATATCTTCAGTTTTATAACCTTTGTTTCGTAAAGACCCCTTTAGCATGCAAAGCTGAGGATTGAAATATTCACTCTTAGAGCATATGCGACGGTGGCGAATGGCAAGACTATATGGAAGTGACTTGATGCAACAACGAGTATGGCTGGAAGAAGTAGGAAGATATTGGTGACTGTTTGCTGGTTTCCTGTGAAGGTTGGTATGGAGTGAACAGATAGACATAGATAATTGGGAGCTACCATAGATAAACTTGACGGTGAGGTGTGCACTGTTGCAGTGTTCTATATTTCTAGGAGCCCATAAATCTTCCTTTATCCGGAACTGTATTCAGCTTAGCTCAGTTGCTGTTGATTTCTTTTCATGTTTTACATTCCGGAGTTCGTTAGCCTAAAGATGAGAAAAGTTACTCTTAAAACTCTCAAAAAAAAAGCTTCGACATTTACCATCTTTTTCAAACCAAGTAGGAACAATAGAATGAAAAGCAAATATAAAACGTTTTGGCGAAAGAAGCGGCTAGCACAACTAACCAGTGGCGGTTTGTCCCCAGGGGCAGAAGGGGCTGAGCCCCTGGAGACGAGAACTTTCCTTTAGAACATTCCGTAAAGATTGCATCACTTACTCTAATTTTAGTAGATCGAATATATCCGTCAGCTGAAGCTACAAGAATCTCCTGGAAGACTTTGTTTGCGAAGTGATTAAGTAAATGACATCACGCTTTTTTCAAGTTGCATCAGAACAATAGGAGCCTTGATAGATATTGCACCTGAGTGATTCGCTTTCTCAAGAAAGTACTAGTATATTCTGCGGACTCTGTCATGGTAATTTATAGAATTGAAACTACGTTCCCGACTGTCTCGTGACTTAACCCCACTCTGTAAAGAAACTTCGTAAAATTGTATATAAATATCAAACCTTGTAGTAGTCAAATTATTCGGAATAGATCGAAATGGAATCGACATGTAATCAAGTTCAAATCGGATGTAGAAAGTAGATCGTATTCGGATCAACGACAATAGAAATAGAGGATGTAATTGAAAATAGTAGATTCATGTCTTTTCTTAATGACTCCATATCTACACTCCGCATAAGTTCAAACTCGGAACCAGCCCCCATAATATTTTCAAGAATAGGGTTGCCTTAATAAATTGTATAACACCACTATTGTATAACACCACTTCATCTGCTATCTATTTAGTTCTCTGTCACAACAGCACAACAACAGCACCATTTTCTTGGTAAATCTTGACACAGATTCTATCGGAATCCACCATATCAAACTCGATACCCTCCACTATTTGTAAGTACTCCCGAAGCTTCTTACTGTGTGCATGGTCCTTACACATGTTGTATGTCTTTGCATTTCAGCCTCCATCTCAATTTAATTCTCTGTGCACTCAGTGCCCTTGTACGAAAGAACGTCTCGTTCCGGATAGTTTGAGCAGGCGATTGGCTTAAACTCAAGGTTTATTGTTCTCCTGTGGGCCCGATCAGACGAGTTTATGAGTTCGCAATCTGTCTTTGAAATGAAATCACCTCGCTGCGATTATCAGATCATTGACCCTCAAAACATAAACAAATTACTTTATTCAGGCTGTTGGAAGTCTCAAGAGGCCATGCTGAAACAAACTAATCATCAGGTATGGCTCATTGAAAAGTTATTAGAATAGTTGCATTCCATGCAACGTCAATGAAAAGGTCGCGTGCAACCACGTGACCTACCTGCCGGAGCGTTTCTTGAGACGCCATATTGGATGACAAGGTTGTTGCGTGAGTATCTAGCAACAATGGCTGCGTTGGAAAGTCGTACAAAAAGCTCAATTTCTATCTCAGAATATTGTAGATCCTTAGAGAAAACAACACAGAACAGATATATGGAGAAAATAGATATTATTGGTTTCGATCAATATTCCTTGAAGGCATCAGAATTCGTTCAAGTTAAAGAGAATCCAGAAACTTTGCCTAACGTTGAATATCCGAACATCGTTAACTACCTAGTTTTGCAAACTCCCTGGCCAACCAAAGCCTAAATGAAGGCATACCCGAGTCCTGAAGCGTACAATTATTTCATGTCGGGTTGGGTTGGTGGACGTCTGATGAGAAAAGCTCAAAATGACAGCGTAGTTGTGTGTGCAAGGGCAAGTGCACGATACAATTATTAGCCATCTTTGTAGACCTGCCGAAGTTGCCCATGCATAAGATCTATTAATGTTTAGGGGGATCGTCTCGTGCTCGTCTCGTCGTGGCAATATCAGCATTAAGGCTATTATAACCAATTTTGCGTACGGAATGCTGTAAGACCTGTTTCCTACAATTCAAGATTTTCACTATACTAACAAACCTGCCTGTGTGATTTTAAACGATGATTCTAGTTCGATAGGTTAGCTACTAGCCTTTGATGTGCTTGACATTTTAGTATTCCATCGCTGGAGTGTTTTAAACACTTTCTGGGGGTATCTTTTTCAAATATGCTATGAACTTTAAGCTATTATTTCTCCAGGTATCATAAAATGTCTAACTTTCATGTACATTTACATGTACTTTCATGTAAATGGTTATTTATTCATTACTGTGTTCCTTATCTCGTCAGGTAAACCACTCTCAAAGATGCAATGAGTCTCCCCCCCCCCCCCCTAAAGACGTGGATAGTTGCTCAGAATGATGCCACTGTTCTTTGTGGTCACTGTAATTGTATGGCAGGTCTCTTTGAGGCCTTTTCTCACGTTAGTGCTATTTGCATAGCCAATCGGCCGTGATGCACTTTCATATTTTCAACAGTACGTTTCCACAGCTGTTTGTCCGCTGCTTTTCTGAAAGATTTGTCCATTCGTGATGTTATGCAGCCATTTTCTTCTAGGTCATCCTCTGCCTCTTTTCCCCGCTACCCTTCCATGCATTATGGTGTTGGCTAAACTGAGTGAATCGCCGTTACGAGTGAAGTGTCCAAACCACTGCATCTTCCTATTCTTCACAATTGACAGCAATGTTTATTGGTTGCCACTTCTCTGAACAATTTCGTCTTTAACGCTCTCGTTACTTCTGTGTGCTATGTATGGAATTCGCAAAATCTTTCGGTAATACTTCATTTCAAAAGCATTGATTCTCTTCTCTGACTCTGCATTTAATGTCCATGATTCCCAGCCATATTTGATTGTACCAAACACTATGGCTTTCATAAACCGTATTGTTGTATTGAGTGTGATTGCATTGCTCTTCTGGATGGTAGTTAGTTTTGCTAAAGCTGATGTTGCTATAGCAATGCGACTTTTGATTTCTTTTAAAGATTGAAGGTTGCGGCAATTTGACTTCCCAAATATTTGAAGCAGTTAACTTGTTCAAGTTCTTGGTTTAAAATAGTTATTTGATCAGTCAACTGCACCTCTTCTTTAGCTGTGACCATCACTTTGCTTTTTGCTGGATTGATCTCCATGCCGTACTTGCGTGTAGTTGCATCGAGCCTTTCTGTGAGCTCTTGTAATTTACTTTCACTTGATGCAATCAAATCAATATCATCAGCAAAACGCAATTTGGAGATAGCTGTTCCAGTGATCTTAACATCATCATCAAAAGTGTCTAGAGCTTCAGTCATAATGAACTCCAAAAAGATGTTGAAGAAGTATGGAGACAAAACACAGCCCTGACTCGTACGTTCAATCTTAACCATTTACTTGGTTTATCGCCAATTAGTACAAGAGTCTAGGCATGCTCATAAAGTGACATGATGTTCTAACGGTGGTTTTACTGATGTTGTATTTCCACACAACTGTCCAGAGAGCTTTGTGACAAACTCTGTCAAATGCTTTCTTGAAATCTATAAAATTATGATAAAGAGGTTTCTCATGTTCCAAGTACTTCTCTGAAAGTATTCTTAGGTTACAAATCTGCTCTGCAGTACTGCGCCCCTCTTGGGGTCCTGCTTGCACATCATCGAGTTCTCTCTTAATCGTCAGTTTCATTCGATTGAGTAGGGCATACAGTAAAACCTTACTGGGGTGAATAAGGAGACTTATCGTTCTCTATTTATCACACTTCCGTGTGTTGCCTTTCTTCGAAAGTCCATTACGATTCAGTCCATTTCAGTCCATGAGACATTCATCGGTGGTAATTATAGCATTGCAGATCCTCAACAGTATATGGATCATTGCTTCGCCCCCTCTTTTTACAAGTTCTGCAGGAGTGTTGTCAGTTTCGGGTGCCTTATTGCACTTAAGCTTCTTCGATTCTTCCTCTATCTCGCTTCTGATTATTGATGTTTTTTCAATTTCTGGTGGTGGGATATTCTGTTCAATTTCAGTAAGACAGTCGTCTGACGTGTCGGCTTTGTGATTGGAAAGTTCTTTACAGTACTACTTCCATCCTTCGGTGACTTCTTCCGCCTTTTAAGGAGTTGTGTATCCTTATCTTCCACCACGAAACATTTGGGTTCCACTCTGACGTAAGTTGTTTCACTGTATCAAATGCAGCTTTGACATTGTTATACTGATAAGAATCCCCAATGCTAGAGCATCATAGCGTTGTTTCTTGAGCTGCCGTCTCTCATCGCAATTTAGCAGAACATCGGGAGTAATTCATGGTTACTTGATACTTCTTTTCCTTCCAAGGTGTGTAGTTGCGGCATCCTCAATTGACTTCTCAAATTGTGTTGTGAGTTCCTATGGTGAGGCGTCCTGAGGAAGTAGAAGAGGTCCAAATCTCCCGCCTATGGTTGCTTGGAAATCTCCCAACACTGTAGCTTCTCTAAGTCGTACTTTATGCCAGTCATTTGGTTTGTCCATTGAATCCTAAGTTTTAGCTTCATCGTCATCATGAGAAGTTCATGATCACTGTTTATGTCAGTTCCTGTAAATACACGTATATTTGTACCATTAATGCTTGACTAATATCTCTTTTGAATCAATACAAAATCAACTTGGCTGTGTATGACTCCACCTGGGAGGTGCAAGGTAACCGTTCTTGACGTTTTGTGCCATAAGAGAGTATTCACAACAACCAACTTGTTTTATTTGGTAAATTCAAGTAGTCGAGTCCCTTTGTCATTGGTGTCCTTGAGTCCAAAGTTTCCAACAACACGATGCCAGTTTTCATGGGCATTTCCTCCAATTTTTGCATTCCAGTCACCTTGAATGGTAAGAATATCTTTCTTGCTCACTTTTTGGATTGTTTCGTTCAAATCTTGGTAGAAACGTTCAACATCATTATCATCATAGTTGCTGGTAGGGGAATAAATTTGTATGATAGAACGGTTGAGTGGATTTTCTTTAACGCGACTTGTTATAATTCGAGATGAGACGGGTTTGCATTCTAGAATAGATCGTACTGTATTCTTGTTAACCATACACTCCATTTTCATGCAATTCCTCTTGGGCACTGAACCATATTTTGTCCCCTTCGTCCGTTGTAAATTCGCCATTGCCTATGTACCTGGTTTCAGCAAGTCCGATAACATTCCATGTATAGCGTTTCAACTCATGCTCAAGTTCTTTTACCTTTCCAGTTCTATACAGTGTACGGACGTTCCAACTTCCTATCGTAAAATCTGACTTGCATATATTCATTCCGTTGCCATGATCATGATCGTTCTCAGTAGCACTTTTTCCATTCCATCCCGAGAAGCAATGGAGGACGCTGTCCTTTTTAACCCGGACCTCGGCCGTTTCAGTATTTGGTTCTCATTCGTTTTCAACATGATAAGAGTTTCCGATGGCACTGTATCCGATGCATAATTCAAGAAAATGTACTCAGGAGAAAAGTAAGTGGCTGGTTTCTCCCAGAAATTGTTACAATAAAACAAATTTTCCTTTCTAACAGCTCCCCTGAAGAAGTCATCGACTTGACCATCAAGGCAAAATTATCGTTGTTTTCTAGTGAAAACCCTATTGGACCAAAGAAATGCCCCATGTACTTAAAACTGCTCTGGCCTGGTAACGTTTCACTTCGATTTGAAAACCAGATCAAAAAGGCCGTGGTGATGTGTTTCGGTGCTGTTATTCCTCGTGTAGTTTATACCAGTAAGAAAGCGTTCTCAACTAGCCACAACGACAGTGTGCCATCCACAAACTACAGCATCGTTGTCTACTTATTTTCTTGCCAGTGTGGCTGGCCATGTCGGACGCACGACTTTGAGGATAGTTGATAAAATCAACCAGCAAATTCCGTCCTGTATTCTCCAAGCACCAGCTCCTACAAGGAAACAATCACCTCGGGTTTCTAATACCAAAAGTACTGCTAAAAGATGTGACTCTGCCATAGAGCAGTATTTGCTTGAAAACCCAGACTGTGCAAAATAGCGTACAGATAACCGCTTCCACATAATAGGTAAAACTAGATCTGCTTTTCACCTAGCCGTCTTCGAATCGGTCCACATCAAAACAAGAAAACCATTGCTTTGCAGACAAAAAGAATTTGTCTTTTGATTGGGTCTTTTCGGTTAACCATTTAGTTCCACAGACACTGATTGATCAAAACATCACCAATCTTGCAGTCAAACTTTCTGATTGGCTACTTTCAAAACACAGTTTGGTTATAAATATCATGGATTTCTTATCTATTCCAATTCTGACGATTTTGTACTCTGATGAGCGTCTGACGAAAAAAGCTTTTCAGTACTAAAATGTTTTTGCAGTTTTATAGTTTTGTACCACCAACAAACTTTTTAAAAAGATGATTGCAAATATGTATAAATTTTTAGACTCATTTTTCTCTAAAATTCTATAGAATTGTATTCTATTGTTACTTTTATACCCTGTTTGAGTTGCATTATTTTTTAATGGGTTTTTCAGTGAATGGCTTCAGCCCTCCCTCCTCTCCAGCTTCAAGGTCATTAGCCGCCACCGCAACTAACTTGTTTGTGTATGTTACGTAGATTATGATAAATCATTAGACGAACGAAGAAAGGCATAGACTATCAAAAACATATTGTTAATAATCTGTACATGACAAAGTCAATGAGTCCTGCAGGCGTCACATGAAGGCTATTGTGGTAGAAGCAATGGAAAACGTGCAGGAAGGAAGGAAGGAAGGAGGGAACAACAGTGTGTAGAATATCCATCAATGTAGCTCTCGGGTTGTAGATGATAGACCAATGGTTGCCAGCACAGAGTATGGACAAATATTATCATTTCTTTTATTAAGTCCAAAGGAATGAAGCTAAATGTAAACAAAGGCATAATGATGAAATTTAAGAATAGACAAAGGGAAAGGGCAGTGAACAGGTAAAACATATGACTGACCATTCGTAGAGTCCAAAAATACCTTAATGCTAAAAAAACGTTACGATTTATCGATAGAATAACTCTTATAGTTTGAAACAACAGACAAAACATTTATTGTACCGTTTCTAATTCAACCAAGTTAGACGTGTTCAACTTCTTTCAACATTTTTATCTTCATGTGTGATAAACCCGACTTGTTTTCCATAGAAGCTATTGTGAACATTTGCAGAGTAAAACGGGTTATTAACGTAATTACGTAACAATTTGCGATGCACAAACAACCGATAAAGTTAAAAATTGGATCATGTAGTTCATGGCATGGAATCACCACGAAACTACATAAAAACCGATTTCTGGGTGTAGACACTAACCATGTTTTTTATTAGCCTCAAATAATGCCTGATGAAGAATCAACTCTTCTCGACATTGCATCTGGCAGGCAATTATTTATCTTGTTCCATAGAAATAACACCTAATGTTATTCTAAAGGAGTCCAGGTCTCACAGAACTCGTTAAGTTACGTTTTCTGTAACCAGGAATGGAAGTTTAGTTGCACTCGTTTTGAGGAGTCTTTTTAGCCATCACTTAAAATGCTTAAAAGACCTTGGTATCCAGAACACAAAATTGTAAGGACCTTTTCCTCTCACAAATGGGTAAGATTGGTGCATCTGGCTCAAAACGTGTTGCGATGTTAAATACTGCATTTATTGATAGTACGAACCTGAGTTTACTCTCGGGTCTACAAAAACAATTCTAAGTGTCTGCAAGGTGAATTTCTGTTTTTAGGTAGTTTTGGGTGCTAGTTACAAAATTATATTCATTTAGTGTGGTCAGCTCTAGATATTCGTATCTGTGATATGCGTAAATTGGTACAAGTTCTGTAAATAACCTCTTTCTGCAAGCATATTACAAATTTGAGCAGATTTGGATATCTTGTAGACTTGGTCTTGTAATAATAATGAATCGTTTATGAATCTCGTTTTGAATTTCGTGTTCATGCTTTAGTAAACAAAACGGTAGAAGACATTAGTTGTGTAACCTTACACCCTAGTTTATCGAAGTTTCGTGTATACAGAATTCTTTGATGATAATAAAAGGGGATGTGCCGAAATTCGAAGTATATGATATAGTAAATAAAATTCAAGTTTCACGTATAGAAAGTGATTTCACAATACAGCAGACCATAGCCAGGTTATAGAAATCTTTGGTAGTACAAGGGGGGTCTAAATAAACAAAATAAGAACATAAAAAACGAAGTCTCTAATCAAACAAATTATGGAACAAGTTCGGAGTGTCATCCTCTTGTACTTCCTCTTCATTTGGTGCTAATTTCCATTCGAACAAATTTCTGTATTGAAATCATATTGAGCCTTGGACATTGTTTTGACAGAATCAATAATCGGCCGGGGGTGGGAAATTTAACCCTAACAAGCGTCCCCCCTGTACTAGGCACCCGAGAGTACGTGTTTGACATAGTCATGAACAGTCAACTCGTACTTGGAAGCAGACTGCTCGTTTGCACATGTCAATTTTCTTGTACTGTCTGCATTTTGCCCGGTGAAAAGGAAATATCCAATCACTATCAAATTATGAGATAATTATCTGAACAGACCAAGTTTCTCTTCTAAAATTGATGACTAAGTTGATTTAAATCAGGTGAATTCATTCGTAGTGCCTCGATTTTGATTATGGATTCGCAATGGGATTCAAATGATTCGTTTTATATTTTAGTTATAGAAATGATAAAATCAAAAGATCTTTAAAAAATCATCCTGATTATTTTTGTTACGTTCGGGAATACAAAACTGTAGACGACAGAAAAGACAGACGAAAAGCATATGCATATTTTTGGAATAAAGCTAGGGGACCAAGACAAATCATGGGCTTCTCAGGTTGAGTCCTAGACATGCATAGAACGTTTGCTACCATGAACATGTGGAACCAGACAGTCAATAGGAGTTGGAATAAAAATGGTTTTGGGGGGGGGGGGGGGCACTTACAGTTCATCTTGACGATTGTTACCTCAGCTCTATAGATGTAGTAGGAGTAAATAAAAGGAACGCAAATCTTTC
This sequence comes from Carybdea cf. marsupialis auct. non (Linnaeus, 1758), assembly GCA_010016065.2. NCBI lineage: Eukaryota > Metazoa > Cnidaria > Cubozoa > Carybdeida > Carybdeidae > Carybdea > Carybdea cf. marsupialis auct. non (Linnaeus, 1758). The sequence continues at coordinate 16,720 of JAAAKL020001754.1, read as the reverse complement.
AGTTACAAACGGTTACTGTCAGCAATTCAACTAGAGCTCATGGTGCTGATATTCCTATTCCTGAGTATAATAAATTGCTTGATCTCTCCATTCCGACGAGGAGCAACAAGATTACAAAGAACCTATAATACCGATGTAGATGTTGATGACTTGTTCTTCTAAGCCAGTACTATTTGATCAGCAGAATCTGAGTGACGTGACAGGGGACCTTAGTTTATGCACGGAATTTTTCAAAGTATTTGCATCATGAATGATCAAAATCATTTACAGCACGGTACTAAATTTATCTTTTATAGGTCACGTGATAAGGTGGTTGTTGATGATCAACTTAACTTTGTTTTAGGTCAAGACATTCCTGGTCTACCGATCTAATCTGGAATTAAGGAGTACTCTCCTGCTGATTGGAGGGTTCTTTGATGACAGCTTGAAAAGGAAACTGAAATATGTTCTTCTGCACACCGCCGCCGTTTATGGATCAATACCGATAGGTCACTGTACAACCCTTAAAGAAAAAAATATGAAAGCGTATTGTAGCATATCAAATATACCACAAAATGCGACCACCAATGCTGAAGTCCTTGCTTGGACAACTGTGGCCACATGAAATACCCATGGTTCATTTGTTCCAAACAGCATGCTTAGAAATTTCAGGATATTGGCATCAATACGAGTATGAAAATGCATGTTCTCCAGAGCCACCTGGGATGTTAGTAATACGGAAGGAGAGTAATTGCACCAAGATATGAAGACAACCGAGGAAAATGCAAAGGAATGTGTCCCATAAAAATTATGGCAGATTACTGCGTGCAATTGAAGTGTCATTTGCCCGATTCAGAACATTCAAGGGAATATCGAAATCACACTTTTTATTATATCAAATAATATCTTGGGACAGTCAGGATCAACAATGATATCCTCTCTCGTATTGGAAACATGTAACTATTTGATGTAACAAAAACACAACCTTCTGAAAAACTTTTTTGACACTGAATTTCTTCTGATAAGGGCACTCTGTGGAAGAAAAAGCTAGAGGTAACGGTAAGAATGGATATGTATTTCCGATCCAGCACAATCCAATCACTTAAATAGTTTTAGCATTTCGACCCTACGCCTACATGATTGTTGATCTGAGAAAAATTTTCCAGCCCCCTATCTTTATGTCCAAACATTGAATGTTCTTAACTGTAAAACAGCAGGTCATATTAACCCTTATCTGGAAATTAAATAAGTAAATTCGTGAATTGATGTATTTCCGTCTCGTACCGTGCATTGAAAATGTAAAATTGATTTTTTTATACAGACGTAAGAATCAAATAGGATTAATACGGTTGCAGTTGATATTAAATATTTAATTTTGATTGAAAATGATGTAGTCGCTGAAAGTTGGCTGTTTTCTCTGGCTCGATATCAACGACGTGTCAAATCACGCAATGAGAAATAAAAATACGATTAAAGAAACCCCACTCTTTCCACGTGGTGTAATTTGCTATGGCCAACACGGTCTACGAGTGAAATATCAATGGCTTCACCGCACCCCCATTACGCTACCACTGATATAAACCGTCAGCTTTCCCATCGAACCGATGGGCTTTGCTTCTATCAAATGTGAGGAAAAGAGATACCGTTAGACTACTAGAAAAGTATGAAGAATGCGTGTTGGTCATTTTGGAACTAAGGATGAATGCAAATACGAATTCTGACTGCTTACTGCAAGGTAGTGGGATATTATTTGCAGGGAAATCCTAGCTTGACTTCCACTCGGACTTGTCTATTTGTTAAAGAACTACATTCGTTTATTTCATTAAAATTTTTCTTATTTCATCGAGAACTCCAGTAAGTGTATTTGAAAAAGGGCACGTTGTCGAATCCAAATAGAGGGCCCAACTAGATGATTTTCAACCTCATCGTAATTTTAGCTGTGTAAAAAATTAAATATTATTATGGTATCCAATTGTGCATTAGTACTAGAATCACCTCAAATGCAAGACACAATACTGTTTGATACTACGACCTTACGCCACAGGCTACTTACATCAGAAGTACAGAAAATGCTTTACAAGTTAATGCTTCGGAAAAATAGCACATGAAAGAAAAACGTTTGACACTGGCCCAGGTACAATGATGATCATTAAGAGCCTAGTTTGACGTGATACAAGTCTGTTTCGTTAACTGCAAAATAACAAACTATAATGCTGGGTGTATATCTGACGTTGCAACAGTCTTGCATTACCGCAACATGACTTCAAGACTCCCGCAACGATTGAACATCTTAAAGAGTTCAGTTCAGCAAGCCATCTAGCGATCCCCGTCATATCTATCACGACCTCGACTTCCACTTCGGGAACGATCTTTTCGGCGATAACGCGGTGATCGCGATCTTGAACGACCACGGCGACGCGGCGGAGATCGTTTAGGTGAAAGTGATTGTGGTCTGCAACAAAAAAAATGTTACACGTTAGACAACGACAACTGATGGTTCTAAAGATCAATGGAGTCACTTACACGAGTAACGATTCACTATATTTCGTCAAACGAATCAAGCTTAAAACTGGTCTATTTCCTATACGCTTGACCTTAAACATAAAAGTGCTTTGTTACTTCGTGTATAAAACTACAGTAAGTAGATGAACTTAAGATGAAGAAAATTGAACCGAAAATGAAACATGAAATTGTTATGATACTAGACGTGTAATGATGATCAAACTTGGAATTAATCATAAACTACTGAAGCAAAGACACTTGAAATGAAAATTTCATTTCTTTTTTACGATCTAGAACATTATTGGGAGAAAGGAAAAAGTATTTCTACAAATCGATCACTTTTAATAAATGGCACCTAAAACAGGAAACTCGGGCAATGGAGGTTTCTGTATTTCTCAACTTTCTAACATACATCGCGAACAGTTGTTGATATCTTTTCTACTGGGGATTTCACATTTCTGGTCATTAAATTATTGAAAGCCGATATTTTGCGACTTGCAATTTCAATGTCTATCAAAGAAGAGCATTACTTTGAACCAAAATACCTTCGGATCGGCTCTTACGATGCTTCTGAAAATGACAGTGTGCTCGAAAATGAATAAAAAGTAGCAAGTACATATGGCTTTGTTAGGATAAAATTGCCCCTTTAAAGTAGTAAAATACTTTCTCGAACACCTACCGCCCTCCGCCAATGCCAGTACCTCCACGGCGCTTTCGACCATAAAGCCTCCTCCTGCCAGGCAAATAAATGATACTTTGATTATTGTCTATTAAACATACTATAAATAGTTGAAACAAAGATGTTATAAAAGCATTAAGCCTCGCTTATGGTCAGGTGCTATATCTAATAAAAATGGGCTGAAATCAGCCGTCCTCCTATCTCTGTAATGCCTTGTAATGATTACCCAAGCCCACTTGGTATGCGTTACGTAACCATAAATCAAATATAGCCCATTTCCAGACATGAAATCAAAGGACGCACTAAATTCTTAGACTTAAATATCTACAATTACAATTTTAACTGATTATTACATTTTACCGTGGTTGAAGAGACTGAAACAATATAACATTTGAATTTTTAGCATCTGCTAAACGTAGGTCATTCTCGTTCAGAAGTAGGTTAACAGTTCAGCAGATCAAGCAACTGCTTTCCAAAGGAGAAATGTGTAACGTAAGACTATCTGACAATCATTGAAATGGATCATGCACTTTAATGAAGGGCCTTCTCTAGTGAACACGATTGGTTTGGGGCATTGGCATTAAGAAATGGAGATATATCAAGCCAAGGGGCAGTTCTCTTACATTTACAAAGTGTACATAAAGTCATATTACTTAATGCCACTAACTGCCATGAAAACCTTATTTATCTGACAGTGGAACATGGAAACAATTCTTGTATTGTATGTAGAGGAGTTGTTCTCCTTCCTATTGGCATTACTGAAGAAACAACAATCGTAAAACAAAAGCAAAATGTCTGAAAATCAGTAGAGTGTATAATAGAGTCCACGATATTCTCAAAGATACATGGCTTTTGTACTTGTAGGTGAAACCTGACCTCTGGAAGTGTAAGAACATGTAAATGCACTTAAGTGTTCCATGTGACATAGATATATCAGTGATAGGGCTACTGTAACCATTTTGGACCATATGGTTCACAAATAATCAACAAACTCTAAGAAACAATTTCTGTAAAATTCACATGATGTCCTTATCGCCTAGGAAGATTCACAGGGAAACTTTCATCATAATATCTCGTAAATATATAATAATATTTTTTTACTATGACCGTATACATACATACAATTATTATTAATATGCTGACAGGGACATGCGGAATTAAATATTCTTATTCTGTGATTTCTCTTTATTAGTTTTACTAGTTATTGAAGATGTTTCATTAGCGAAGCTATAACATGTTTGCTGCGTAGCTATATAATTAGTCCATTACTTTCTTACTTCTCAGAACTCCGGTATAAGTCTGTCATAAACTCTGTTTATAAACCTATCTAAAAGCTTACCGGGTTCTGTAGGAGATGACATTTGGAATGACTTACTGCAGAAAAAGAGCAAGTATTGCTTCAACAGTTACATCTATTACTAGCTATATTAGCTTTTTCACAATGGCTTCTAGCTTTGGCTTGCAGGTACATGTCTGGTAGGCCTGTAATAATGGTCAGCCTAGTTTATCCTGAAATAGGAAAATTGCTGGAATATGCTATCAACAGAGTTCACCCAGCTCAGTTACTAGAGCACACGCAACGAATGCTTGGGTCAAGTGTTTGAATGAAAATGGTATCCCACAAAAAACTGTCAGTGGAGAGTACGTTTCGATCAACACTTTTAGGTGATTGTACCCTGTAACCCAATGTTTCAGACACGGTATTAAGCACTTATTAACCATCTCTGCAAAGAAATTTCATTTCCTTCCTCTACAAGTTTCAAGTACGGATATCCTTGGCACCTAAGGTACCTACAACGAGCTTGTTTGTAAATACTTTTACATGGCTTTGTTGCTCTTTGAAGGATCAGGTTTGGTAAAGTTTATTAGAAAGCATGGACTCTTTGTTCAACCGAATTACAAGCTAAACAACTTCATATACTCCGCTGCTCATTAGAGACGTACGTTCAAATGGGCATGTCACAGTCAGCATGATGTTAAATAATGATAAGAATCATAACTATAACCTTATGTATCCTTAATCTTATGTCTTTGCATAACTACTTGTATAAACACATCACAAAGACGATACTACAATCATATTTATAAGGAGCATTTAACAGGTATGATGCACACAACAACTATGACACATACAACATGTACAATTGTAGCTTAGCAAGCAGCGAGAAAAGAGGCAAAAACCTACAGGCTTCCATCAAGAGCAACGAAAAAACAATCGTATGACTGCTTTAACCTAACAAGAACGTATAGTACCCGACGTAGACCTAACAAATCTGTTAGGTCTATTTCCATTTTTTCTACAATTTTCTATTTGACAGCTCCGCAAGGGCCACACAACAATGTCACATATGATCTACATTTCATACCACTTACTGACTTCGTAAAGAAAACAATGGAAATTTAGTTGCTCAGAGAATTTCTCCTGGCCAAGCGGCATTATTTCTGTGTAGTAAATTGTAAGCACGCATTGTGATGACATCCTTTCTTTCTGAATAAAATACAATGTTTGCGATATACTGTCAAATGGCAAACCACAAAAGAGAATTGCTCCCGGGACACGGAATGTTACCCTTGGCCCTCAGACTGCAAGTAGACGTCCTGGAATACATTAGCGCATGGTCTGCTTTCAACAGAGTACGTTCCGTTTACTGCACTAATTGCATTTAGTAACTAGTGCAAGCAATCGCCCACGATTAATATCAAAACGAAATCAGACCAGCCAAGATCCATCCAAAAAGTCTACAAAAAGAGGTCAACTACTAACCTTAACTCTCTTGAAATTGGCTTCATGTGCATAAAATTGCAAAATCCACCTCTTGTACATTCCCTACAATATAAAACCCATCCTGGTGTCAAGGAATATATAACTATAAACAAAAAATTCAATTTCTCGTACGAAAGCACAAACGAGAAAAAGTAACAAGGGGGTAAAGTTGATAAAAGCAATGCGTTGGCACTTCCACAGTTTATTGATATTATTTATTCTCCTTTGGAACGAGTCCCTGTATGTCTCTATAAGTATTAGAAACACCCTGAGGAAAATATTAACCGTTACAAAAATTTGAAGTCGTAAACAAACACAAACATATACCAATACAATAAACAATTTTCGACTCATTTTCTTTCTATGGCCTTATCGTGTGCGGCAACAAGCGTTCATTAGGCTATGATAAGCATATATTAGTCAAAGCACAGATCAGGAATAGACGCATTTCCTTTTGTACAAAATACACATAACAAAGCAAATGATTGATCTTGATTTAAAACCAATTTATTTACTTCATCGACAATGCATAAATCTTGCAGAATCGGCCAAGACCACCGTCCCCAAATAGCTTCAAGGAAAGGCAATAAGTCACATAATAAGAATAATTGAACAGGGGGGGTGATAGGCTTTAAAACTTGGTAAAACTGTCCCTAACGTGAAACATCGCACTAATAAACTTCGCCAAGTGGGGCTACAACACAGAGCATAAAATAATAGAATCAAAGACCACTTAACTGTTGCCACATTTTACGTTTGAAAGATGGCAAAATGATCCTCCACTTGCTAGATTGCAAAATTTTAATTAGCTGTCACTTATTGATGACAATATTTCATCTCCTCAGTAAAGAGTTCTTACACTATTAGCTCAATTATGAGTAACTATTTTCATCAAAATGAAACCTTTATCTTAAGAAAACTTTAGTGCAAAGACGGTAGCCCAGTTATAAAAACCAAATTCGAGAGTACATTTCTTGTATTCTGCATATGAGGATAGAATAGAAGGAGGCATAGCTACTTAAGAAAGAAACAAACAAACACGCATATCGAAATCAAGGGTAACAGCAATGCCAATCATACAATGACTTATCTCTAACACAGAACATAAGATGTGGCTGTCAATCATCTGAAAACTCACCCCATTTCGTATTGTCGACAGCACGCTTCTCTGAAAGGTAAATATAAAAATTCACAAAAGAATTAAAAGATTCAAACATACTTAAACAAATGTATTTCCAATTTACAACAACAGCGATGAAAAAGAGTTACTATCACATCGACGGCTTGCAGAATAGCATCAGATATGAGCAAAAATGAAATTTCAAGCAAAACGGAGCCTCAAACCACTGCCATATGTCTCCCACACGTTCACACAAGTCATACAGCTAGATATATTTAATATTCCGTTCACTGTCTTAGCAGCCAATAAACCTTTCTCCAAAAATATTGCGCATTATATTTTATTATTTCAGACATTTTCCACCAATCTTCTGAAACTGACAACAAAAATTCAGCTGAAATAAGTCATTTACATTTAGAAACAACATTTACAACCTCAATAAACTCAATACTCCCCTCCCTTTTTCTTTCTTTACGCTCTGTGCAGCTCTTCAAAATAAAATTCTTGATTAAAACATCTGATAACTCATTGCAGATCACGCCTAACCATATTGTCAATTTGTATGGCAATGCAAGGGAAATTATATACAGTTGCCTTTGTTAACAATATATCCATTCTTCACACTGAGATATTGTAGTGGGTTGTAATACATTTCATAAAGTAATTTGGTCAACAAGAAACTTAGAGTATGGCAACAACTATGATAACTAGTGTCGGGTAATCAGCTCACCTGAAGTCTGTTACGGGAGACAGCTCGGCGTAAATGGGTTGCTCTGTCAAAGAGAATACAATACGTCATAGAACTGATGGTAAATTACTAATAAGAAGGGTCTATTCACAAAGTTCGTTCGATAACATCTAGACCTTGACAATACATAATGCCTACCTACCCTACCCCATATCCGCTTGAGGCAAATATGGAATATCGTCTCTATTTAAAATAGCACCATTATGTAGCTTCTCTGTAAACAACATAAATACCATGGTTAGACATTCCTATTGTTTTAACCTGCCCTGTTGAAAACGACCTATGTAAGTGCTCACTTAAAAAAAAGAGGAATCTTTCCCTTTCTAAGTTACAAGAAGCGACAATCTTCCGGGTCTTTTAAATACAGCACACGGACTAGAAGGATTCCTGACGGTGCTGCTTCACAAAACAGCTGTTTTCTGCTACGGTTTTGCGTTATGTAATTGCAGAGGGCATTTCAAGGCAATGCAAAGTCACAATGAGATTGATTGATTCACAAAATGATGAGGTGATGGGTCTGACACTAAATTAACAAAACACTATTGTCTATCAAATATATAACGGCATCTATGTATATATGTCTGGCAAGAAAGAGAAAGCTGAAAAATTAAATATTCACTGTTAGTAATCAGACACACTTACTATTGTACCATCTGTTATTAAGATCTGTGACCGCCTTTTCGGCATCCTCTTCGTATCTGAACTTAACGTAAACATTTCCTACCAGATGGTCACCTAGATTATCGCATACGTTCATCTCTTCGATTTCCCCATACTGCAAAAAGAAGTATTACAATTACAAGACATGAAATGTAACAGCGCAGGAAAGGGGGGTGGTGGTGGGTAGGGCTAGGTTACTATTTAAACAACAGTATTCTATTAAAGAGCCCATCTTCGCGGGTTAGATCGTGCACTAGTACTAGGATCCAATAAACAACAAAGTCATTTATTATCTAATACCCGGCTTACCTGCTTATCAAAAATGGCTTTCTACAACAAAAATATTTTACTTTTTACTAATATTATCAATCAGCAGACGAGAGAATTAGCAGTGAGTAAAACCTAATTCCATGGACTCGCCTATCCTCAATACAAGCTAATCATTTCCTTATCTAACTACTTACATTATCTTCAAAATGCTCCCGTTGATACAGGAGCGTATAACAAAGAGCCAAAGGAGTGACCCTAGATACCTCTACCTGGTAGATATATTCTGTAATTTAAAAAAGTAAATTGTTCTGAGTGCCTCTACAACGGGCTTTAACATACGTAATGAACACTGCAGTTCCTCCTAATAGTGAATTTTGATTAAAGTACTATTGCTAAAGTAGATCATTCGTAATTTATAGCGAAATACAATTGCGAAAACGCATATTGGTTGGTGAATAGGTGAACTTTAACGCTGATTCTCCAGCTGAATATTTATAAAAGTAGTAAATGATGATGCAGTATCAATACAAAAATGCGAGGAACTTTTTAGGGCTGGTATAACGAAGTGCCTGAGACGATTTCGACATCCATCCTAATACTCTTCAATCCAAAGGCTGTCGCTCTAAAAACTGTTTAATTCAAAACTAAAGTCCGGGCACAAAATTAAACAGTTGACCCTCTCTCTCGTATTGTTTAACCTTGCTTCGACCTCATTAGTAGCTTAGAACAAAATAAATACGCAAAATGCGAAATTCGCATTATCAGGAACGTCTGATTCTAATACCTAAAGCACTACCAACAACGACAATCACTTAAAATAAGGACTGAGGTGACCCACCCCTTTGTATAATCATAAGGACGAAACTTACATTGTGCCAATGCCTCCTTTATCGCATTTCAAGCTCTTGTCTGATACGAAGCAATGCAATTACTTTGCACATTGAGCTAAAGAGCGCAGTCAAAGCTGACAACCATAAATGAAATGACCCCATCCCAACGATGGTCCCTGGCTAATACCGACTAAACAGCTGCCTATCCATCAACGGTCTCCCTACCAAACAAGGACACTACTAACCTCCGACAAGCAAGTAACATTAACGAACTGTGTGACTAGTAACACAAATGATAAACGATTGATGGTACAGAACACATCAGCTGAGCTACCCACATCTAGAACAACACAAAACAATGTCTGTGAAGCACAAACAAAGCTGTCTAACAAAGATACACTATCAAAAAAATAACAGAACGCAATAGAAACCAGTTCCTTCAATTTCTAAACAGGTTAAGAAACCAGTTGCTTGCTTACACATTATGTCAAAAGAAGAATACGGTGGTTTGCAACACTAGATGGGTACCTGTCACATTACCTGTCCCTCAACTGTAAACAATCCTGTAAGTAGACTTTTTACCCAAATATTAGAATGACCTTAAAATGTAGAATAAAAAAAATGTGTCGTCCCTAATGCTATATTAATAGCCGCAGTTATACTGATAAGCCTTGAAAGAATAAGATATCATCTGTTATCGTGAACAGGATATTTCAAGGGGATATACTACGTGTTTGTAGATTCAACAACATCTTCAACCATATCTTTACGTACTTTCTCGTGCAAAACAGGTGTGCTTACAACTACTGACGTTTTTGTTACGTGGAAGCAAAATTGATCAACTTATAATTGAACAATAATGAAACAATAGCTTACCAGTATTTACATCAATGGAAGATAAAGAAGATATTCGTATTTGTAAATATCACTAATAAACACGACTATTTCTACTCAGTTTACTGCGGATCTATTTCCACAAAATTGGGTGTACCTTTGACATCATTCTTGAACAGACAGCTTACAAATTACAATCTATAGAGCTTACTTTTTCTTCCAATTCCAGAAAAATATCTTCAAAAAATTGATCATAATGTTCTTGGGCTTCTACATCACTCATGATGCTTGCCGCTAAAGACGAGATAAGCCAAGAAAATCGGTGAAGTACTAAGGAAAATTGATGAGTTTCCAATATCAAAAGTACACTAAACACTTAAGCACACAAAAAGGAATTGAGCAATTACCATTGGGCGTATTTTCAAGCTAATTCTTCCATTTAAGGCAAGCCATAAAATCGATGGTTAACTCAAAGACATTTTAAATAAAGATTTAATCTGTTTTTTTAAATCCTCTAGAAATGTCAAAACCATACGAATTACATCTCATAATGAGAGAGGAAGTCCTGCAATGAATGTGTGCATGGAACATACTGAAACTACATATAACATCTAAAACGATCACCTACACAAGCGTCAATGTCTGCAAAACATGGTACTCAGTCAATGGAAAATTGTCCTCAAAATTTCTTCGAAAAAGGTCGTTCAGTTGGTTCGACTCTGTCAGTTCTATTTTGCATGCATTTGATGATTTTCCACCTAGACCTATTATTTCCTTGTAAACTTGAAAACGTATGCTATACTAGCCATAGTTTGAGCTTGTTTAATCATTGATGACATTGTACAGACTACCAATACACCATTATCATCATAAACAATGATATAATCACATTGTGCTGTCAATTGCAGTGTTTCTCATCATAGTGATGTCTTAACGTTGCTCAAGTTTTAAAATAGTACGAATTGATTCATGCAACATGTGATTTGTTGAATTGTAATACCACAGTTTTACAGCAACGTGCATATTAGTCGTTGAATACACCATGTACACCATGCCAAGGAAGCCTTGTGATAAAAAGCCCGGTAAGCTGTTACTTGACAGTTCTATAGGTACAGCTATACGGATCTAACACCACTAAAAATGCATACCTGTTCCATCTGATACTGCTGCTTGGTTTTGTGGATTCTGGTACATATTTTGTAGAAGTATTGTCTAGTGACATAGTGAGAATATATAAAACATACAAATGTATATAAATATGTATAAATTGATAAAGTACGTTTTTCAAACATCAGATATATTTTATAGATACATTTAAGTAATGATAAACATAAATTATATACATACAAATGTATGCATAAGCTAAAAACAAGGACATTTCTGAAAAAATGCTTATAAGCTTAATTGCTCTTTGTCAGGTACCCACATGAGTATCTTAAATAAGGCATACATATCTCGTAAAATGCCATATAATATACGTCATGGGAAAAGAAAGGCTTGCAAGAATTGTAGGTAGGTGTATAATTGAGGGGGCTTATATATGGAGGGCATCATGTATATAACTGACCGAATCATATCCTTGTGGGTTGCCCAATAATCATAAGTGGAACTTGTATACATAAAATTTCCTCAGCATATGTATTAGGGATAATGAAAGCTAAAAAACCTAAAGCAAAGGTAAATGCTTGATTTCAAAACTTCACTTAAAAGATTAGCTACTGATACCCTACCTATCTAATCAGTATCTAATTTTCAGAGTTACTAATTGTGTGAGTTCTTGTGTAATTATCACTTCAATTTTTTTGTTTCTCTTTTTCTGTTCCAATGTGACTGTCACCACCCATTCATTTTCAGAGTTAGGATCCAACTCTACTTGAACAAGACTGTCTTCTAAGACGTCCAACTTTGTGCTAAGGCTGTCATAAGGGAGTTTATGGCAACAAATAGGGGGATTACATTTGGGATTTTATGGCACACAGCAATACATCAACTAGCTACTTGTGCAAATTGAAAAAGTGCCTTTCCTTAGCTTAGGAGGCATAGTGTTTTTATATATATGAAAGAAACAGTTCCTTACACATTTTTTAGTCAGCCTGGAATTTATGTGCTGTGAAACTTGCTTCAGTACCGATTACAGGAATCTGCAGCTTACAATTCATTAACTGCATGTAATACGTCATTGTGCACAACAATAGCAGAGAAATGTTTCCAAGAGAAACTAAAGTAATCTACAAGGAAAATTCTTGGTCAAAAACTACATACAAACAGTATCATCAAACAGCTCAAAATTGACCATGCATCCTCCTCAATTTTTACATTGATCTTACAATTTGTAAATACTCTAAACATCACAAATATGTGGCTACCAGCATAACAAGTCCAGCTTTTTTATACAAACCTGACTAAATGTGGGTTTATTGTGTAGCCTTGAGCACCGATCTCCATGTCTGCAAGCACCAATTTTAAAATAAAATGAACAGTTGACCCTATATTAAAAAGACAAATCACCAAAATATACTAATAATGTGTTGCATACGACTGACTTTAAATGTGTTTTGCTACTTGGCACAGCCTCTACAATATGTTTTGCTACTTGGCACAGCTTCTACACTAACTACACACTTCTACATCAGTTGACCTTAAAAAGGTGATTATACTATCTATAGATAACACTGATTTTTGAGATTTGACAGCTTAAAATGAAATGACTAAAACAGATATCATTATTCACTGGAAGTCCTTTCTCGTGTCACATCAATAGTCTTGCTTACTGTGATATGCTCAAAGGCAGATATTGTGCTTCATTTAAGTGTTTGAATCAGCTGGTGCAGTGTAAGTACCAACTGAATTTTTGACAAATGGCAAGAGACAAATGTATGAATGGGTAAAATGATAACTGCAAGGCCATAACTCCCTGGGGCCAAGGGGGAGCCCCAGTTTTTGACAATCAATTTTAAGTGCAGAAAGATGGAAACATATAGAATGATGATCAGTGTTCTATTAAATCCAGCACAAAGACTGTTCCCAATCTCAAACCATCTTCTTGATTAAAACTTTCCACAATCTTGACTTTTGATCTTTCAATAAATTATAGACATAATGCTGCTTAAAATTCTGAGTTTAGAGACTGTTTCAAATGAACTTGGTGGCAACTATTTCATTGGATCTGGTAGCCTCTTATTACTCTGGTACTCCACGCATGCCATTTCAACTTCCTTTTGCATTTCAATGATTAGTTTCCCTGGTTGTAAAGCAGAATCTATGAGAAAGCGCACAACAAAGTACTACTTTAAACATATCCTCCTGCCTCAACTGCTAGATGTATTCAGCTATTAAACCTGGTCTTTCACATTCTTCCTGCAACTCTCTAAACTTGAATCCCTCTTGTCATGGCTCCAAGAAGAAAGCAGTTTAAATAAGATCCGAGCTGCCAAAATGGAAGTAAAAACTAGTGCCTTACAAATGTCCTTCCCACTTACATCCTGCTCATTCTCACGCTTTAGTGACAAATTGTTACCCATAAATCATCATCATCTTACACTTTTCAATAACCATCTTTCATACTTGCAATGGTTGCAAGGTGTCTTATGACTGACTTAAGAGCTATTTTATCTTTCATTCCTTCCTCACTTTCATTATTCTTCAATCATTTCCAATTACTAAGCATAATGTCTCACTTGGTTGCCATTCAGCAAAACCTCTGTCAATATCAAGTACCCTGCATCTTCTCCCAATTACAGCAAAATCTCATGATTCATATATTTGGGGGCTGAGTTAAGCCTCAATGTATATCAATCTTACAGGCTTGGCACTGCTTTTTCAGGAAAAATTCCTAATTTCCTCTAATATTTTGAGTTAAATGGTGTCCATTTTTTCCTGTGACTTAACCAGGTGTCATTTCTATTGGCAGATGGGCCTCTACCTTGTCTCATGATGCCAAATTTGTTCAATGCATAAGACACTGAACTGTCCTTTTTTTCTTTGATTCCATTTCCAAGACAGTAACAGTTTTGAGGTAAAAAGAAGCTGTTGATGAGCTTGTGTAGAAGAGCTCTGAAGCTTAACATTTTTGTTTCTGGAGAAAGAATACCTTGGCCTCTGAGAACCAATTTTGCCTTTGTTGGGACCACACCAGCATCCATCACAAAATACTTTCCCGAAAGTAGAACAGAACGCACACTTCCAATATTCATGAGGAAGACAAACAATATAATGCTGAACACATTTTTACCCACTTTGATTTGAACAAAAATTCACAAGAAAATGATGATAAAAATGAAAAGAAACAAAAAATTCTTCTGTGAGAGGCTCAATTGCAAAACCATGCAATGTTTCAATATTTCCACCAAACAATGTCATCATCTATTGAAATTCACAAGCATTGAATTGCAAGTTAAGATGAAACAAGCAATTTTTCTTGAAAAATGAGTACTACAATGATCAACCAATGAAGGACCCTTTACTTCTCAAACATGCACAAATTTCACAACTTTGAAATGAATCAAAACTGATGGCAAGGAATAATAGATCATTGATCAGGTAATTATCATATTTACAATTTTTGTCTGCACCAAAGAGAAGTGTTCCAGTAATCATAAATCAAATGAAACAAAAATTATGATGAGCATGAGATTCATTTGGCATGGCAATGTTGTACAACAACTAGGACTGTCCACAGCACAATACATTACTATTTGGTAAGTTGGACACATTTTTTATAATTAATCGATTAAATGTAATCTATAGGCATGTCATGGATGTGGTGGAAATGCACAAAATATCAGCTGTTGATTCATGATACAATATCTTCATTTTGTGTCAAGAACAAACTAAACAAGTAATCAAAATAAATAAAATTGTCAAAGTTTACTTCAGTACTTGAAAATTGCATGACTCTAGTGCAAGACATAATTTCTTTTTGCTATTCTTTAAAGAAAGCTATCCCTGTTAGCAGACAAGGCCTTTTTCACGCTTGAAAGTTTTAACTGCTCTAAGAATGATGTCCTACTGCTAGCAATTGGATTGTCTCATGTGACTTTGCCTGTTCCTTGCTATTTGATCATATGTCAAAGATGTTAAACAAAGTGCATAAACTTTGCAACAACCCTACTCCTGACAGCCCTAGCAACAACTTTGTAAATCTGTTCCAAATTTCAGGTTTGTCTCAATTAGAAAAACAAAAATGCTAAAAATTTTCAAGAAAAGTTAACGAAAAGAATCAAAACTGGAAACTCAATGTAGTTTGTTTTTCAACTCCTATCTCTTCTTACACAAGGCACATAAAACCTCATCAAGTTCGTTTATTTTGGTTTCATATTCTTCACACAATAGGGTCCCAAAATCTTCACCCTGCTGAGGTCCCTGCCCATAGTAAAGTCCTTGTTGATGGGACTACATTTTGAAATGGCACAAACCAATCACCACATACAACAGGCAAACTCTCTCATCATGAATCTTGTGAACCTTCCTGAGAAATTTTATTGTTCTTGCAAAAAACATCCCCCTGATTCATTTATCCACTGTTCTATTTAATATCCATTTGAGCAATCTTGAATGAGTTTTTCAATGGCCATAATGGAATCATGTGAAAACAGAGGTCAAAACATTCAATGAAACTTCGACAATAAAAGTTTCAGTGGTCTTGGAATGAGGAGATTGTAGCTTTGACTTGAAGGCGCTTCTGTCCTTAGATTTTTCTCTTGTGGTGGATGGGAATAGAGAAAGTGAAATAAAATAATGCCAAATGTTTCACTTCCTGATGAAAAATAAATTTCCCTGATTTCCCCTGATTTGGTTGCAACCCTGTCCTATACATAAGAGAAATTTCACCGCAGTGAAGACAAGATTATGTGTTCATTGTATTGATCCATCGAAAGAAAACTATGTTTGAAGTACAATATCCATCCGTCCAACTGACCAAAATAATGGCATATGAGAGAGGCTTTTATACTTGTCGAAATATCAGACACACAGAAAAATCGATCACCAAAACAATGAATTGAACGGTTCACATTGATCCAGTTAAAGGGTTTCAACAGCTTCTACGGTACATTTCTTCCACGGCTGTTACGCTCTATTGTTCTCCTGGAAGTATGAACTGCCAAACCACACCCAAATCGAAAAATACGATCGTAAATCGTGAATTTTCGTCGTTTATGAAGTCGATTTTCTTCTACTTAGATTATGTATATCGTAGTCAAAAAATTCACAGAGAAGAGTCAATCTTTCTTCTACATACCTGTCTTTGAATTTCTGAAATTCCGTAAATCAATTCTCGAGAAAAAAATTCCAAAGAGATGCAACTTTTGTGACGTCTCGATGTCAACGCAAAATT
>JAAAKL020001753.1:0-29201 GCA_010016065.2 Carybdea cf. marsupialis auct. non (Linnaeus, 1758) | reverse complement strand
ATTCATGTAAAGACGTTGTCTGCGACCTTTCTTGATTTGTAATGACAAAAACTCAGTTGATATTGCCATCAGAATTAACGGCAAACATGAAAACAAGACGAAGAAAAGAATAGCATTTCATGGCGTCACAATCGAATTCAGTAAATTCGTATTAAATTGGCAATGAAACAACACAATTCACACCCTTATTGCACATGTAACACAATGGTAAAGAAAATATACAGGGTCAAACAACAAAAATGAAACATGCCAACTAGTCCCAAACAAACTAAAATACAGAACTTTTGAGTGAATTAACAATAAAAAGGTTCATGGCACTTTCATACTCTAAGACACATTTCATTCATTTTTCTTTGACAATTCGGCTTTTCCATTCTTTTCAGCAGCGTTTTTGTCAGCCGTGGCAGCTACTTTTCCACTTACGGCGCGTTGCATAGCATCAAAAATACCGCCCATAAAAACGGCACAGAACAAGTTTTCAAATGGCAAGAATGGGTCATGGATTCCAAGAAGAAGAGATGATAGCTGAAATTTGTACAAAAAAGGTTGATTAATTTACCTATTGGAATCAAAAGACTAGCTCACCCAAAGTTGCAAATTTAAGAGACTTCATATTTTTGAAGTATATGGTTGTCATGTAAATAGGATTTGTTTCCAAAAAATTACTATCACAAGAACGATATGAAATAACCTCTCATATGATGCTTAAACTGAAAGTAAAACACAAAAAAAAAACAAGTAAATAAAGAAGACGTATTTGGTTAAGAAAGAAGAAGAAGAAAAATCCAGATACATAAAGTCAGGATATCAAAAACAAATAGAACCAGTAAAATTTATGGATTAATTAAACCGATTAATAAAAAAAAGGGTAAACAAAGAAAATAGAAAAAAACAAAAGAAAAACTAAAAGAACAGAAAATGCGTTTGGATTAAAATAAAGTTGGTTGACCGTGATGAAAAAGTTGAGAGTCATGACTAATTGAAAATAAAAACAAAGCCAAGACAGATAGTTTTAGTGAGAGGCAAAGCTGACATAAGCCTCTTTCCGAATTACATAAAAATGATCGCATTTCACTTGTTCGATAGATAGTAAAAATACTTGAAAAATATTAGTAAAAAACAGATCATACACATGACATAGAAAACCCGAAATAGCAAAATGAAAACTATAGCAATTTCTGGTAAAAAGGGGGAGGCAGAAGAAAAATGGGAAGGAGGTTCAATTATTTAACATATTGATTATTTAGAGAAAAGAAGTTCTTTATGGGGATTTTGTTGAAGCAGAAGGACAGAAATGAAGTATAGGAGGAAAATGACAAGGGAAAAGTGAATTGTTCCGGGTTATGGAGGACCCTATCTGCACTAAGGAAATTTCATTTCTCCGCTTTACTTCTCCTTTGCTCTACAATGATTATATTGGTAGTGCGAAGAAGCAAGATGCAAGCCCTCATTAAAGATACATATCTTAGATACGTTTCGTAAGAGCATCTCCTTGCCTTTTTATGACTTACTAAAAATAATAGAGCCTCAATTGGCCCGAAGAGCACAATAATAAAAAAAAAAAAGTAAGAGAGGAGTCTTGGCCCTAAAAACTGAATTTTCAAGGCAGTTAGCCATGATCACATTCCTACACAAAAACCAATGTGCAACTACACTATTAAAATTAGTAGCAAGAGACAGCAGTGGAAGTATGTTGGATCAGGCATATACCTATACTTTTTTCCAATAGAGGAGGGGGGACTTGTCTAAACAGATAAAAAAAACTGACAAATTATAAGATATTTATCGAAATCTGCTTAAGTATTGAGATCTAGAGTGAACGGGTCAAGAGCCCTCCCTCTCCTCCTCTTTCCGAATATTTGACTAATTCAAATATCACAATTCAATGGATGTACGTACACTATAAACTAAAAATCAGAAGTTGTGTACATGATTACCTACAACTAGCAATCATAAATAGAGGAAGACATCCACATCCCTTCCAGCCTTTTAAACTTCATACTTGAGCTGCTTAGAAACAAATAGTTTATGTAACCGTCCTCCCCGCTACATGTTTAGAGAGCAAGTTCTTCTGAAAACACAAATCAAGGAGGCCCTTATGTCTGTATTGTAAGCCATCAGACTCAATATTCGCGGTTTCCACCTTCAGTGACCAAAGCCCTGCTGAATTGTCAACCCTGAACTTTGGCAAAAATACCTAAAAAAGTTCATCTTCCTTTAATGCTATTTCAATAGGACCATTTTGCTCACAAGGTGCGTTACCTGATCAGGCACAACACTGATAAGGTTAAGCCACCTCAGATCCTCGACCGCAACGTTAGTATTCCAGCTCGATTGGATCGATCTTGTTTCTCAGAAATTCTTCATGTCTCCCTTTTTTTGCAGAAGCTTAGAGACACGAGTCAGCTTTCTATTTTATTGTCCGAGGACTAATTAAAAAGAAAAAAATAATTTAGTTCATTCACCAATATATTCCTTCTATGACTAAAACTGAAAATAATTATGAAGAGATAATGGATGAATTGGGTAACCGGTGATAAAAGCCAACCACCGGAGGCCCCAAAGGCTTTTGATAGGTCAGCTAAAAATTAAGAAGCTAACCAGCCAATTAAAAGCCAAAATGGTTTAAATGCAATAAAACGGTACGTCTAAAAAAACCCATTCTAATCAAATGCAGCTATTTAAGTAAATGGCAATTTTACATAATTACACCAGGAAGCTTTACCAGCTCCCCAGTGAATAAATGGAAAAAAAAAAACAGCAAGTGCCCTACTTTCATCAGTAATGGTGGGAATTCTTTTCGAGAAGAGACCTCTGTAAAATGCTAATGTAATTACTTCCAACAGCTCCTTCAAAATCTCCAATAAACACAATAAAACATGTAATCCAACTAATCCTTAAGTGTTTGAAAGTTGAAACATCAATTCCCTAAGCTGAGAAGAAGCATTACAATCAATCCGATTCCCCCGAAAAATCATAAAAGCCCGATGATGATATACCAGCCGACAGTAATTATTAAGAGACCCTTTAAATTCAAGCCATTTTAAAGTTGCTTTCGGGTCTGTGCATGGATACACTGTGTAGTATGCTATGAGAAGTGAAGTCTCTTCGAAGTTCAAATGACTAAAGTACACTTATTCTGGAGCAGAAACCAGCATTAGCATCAATGAAGATAGTCTCAAAAATATTATTGATTAAGAGAATGCACCAAAACATATCTCGTCTTCCAACCTTTTCAAATTTTATCACTGAATGGATACTGAAGGTCATTTGGTAGTAGATGTGCGGTGGTAATCCCCTTTTAACTTCAAATATCTTGACTGTTTCGATGACGTTGACATCCAAGTGGAATTTGTCAAGGAAGCCCAACGAATGGTCAGTGTTGCTAAGGTGTCAAAGACCAAATCGTCACTAATTCTACTGTCAAAGGCCAAATCGAAAAGTATCCCTGGAATAGACGATACCGTGGTTTCACTTAACAAGAATAATATAGAAGAAGTACATTTTACAGAATACCTGATCGATTATCAATGCTCACCGGGAAGTCCTTGAAGATCTCAATGTGCCATCCCCTTAGAGGAGCCAGGTTATGTTTTCTAATGTTTAAATTTAAAAATGTTTCTGCAGACAAAATATGGATCTTTTTACAGGCTAAGCTCTGCGTTTACAATGTTGAAGGCCTATCGAATCTCCATACGGTTACAAAACCTGGGTGATGGATGCTTGTCAGGCATATTCTCGGAAAACTCTTCAGCAGAGGTGTATAGGCCATATTTTAGGACGTAGTTAATCAGAAGATCCAGTAAAGTTATTGAATAAAAAAACAAAACAAGTTGTTTCAACTGAAAGTAAGGAGCAACATTTAAACTTAAAACGAACAGAAATTATTACGTATGTGAGGGAGGTTGCTCCTCCTCAAAACCTCACTCTTTACGCTAAAGTTTTCTGTACATTTAAAAAAAGCTTTTTATAATTATAATTAAACGAACACTGTTTCGGGAGTCAGAATTGGGACAGAATTCAAATTTTAGCGTAAAGAGCGAGGTGTTGAGGAGCAGCCCCCCTAATGTATGTAATAGTTTTGTTCGTTTTGAGTTTTCATGTTACTCCTTACTCTCAGTTGAAAAAACTTGTTTGTTTTTTTATTTAATTTCTGATGTTTTTTTTAAGTAATGCCAGTAAATCTGGGCACATCTCCACGGATAAACCCCTCCTCCCCATGGATTCATTCTCTAGACAATCAAACCATTGTGAAAATTTTCCTCACACAATTACCCATAGCATCTCTACACATAAAATTGAGCCAGCAATGAGAAAGCAAGACATAAGAAGAATTTCGTATAGGAATGCTGGCAAATTCCCCTAGTATAAAATTTACCCTGAAAAATTCACACCCTGAAAACTTCCCTCCCCATGTAAAATTCCACCAGCAGAAAATTTGCCCCCCTTTCCCGAAAAATGTATGCATACTTACCAATAACAAATAATATCTGTGAACAATGGGCAAATTTTTTAACTTAAATACTTTATCCCACAAGCTGTGGGGGGGGGGTCATAATATCTCCAAAGGTACAGTTATTCAGCCTTTCAACTGAGCTGAACAAAACGGCTCTCAAAGTTTTGATCAAACCACTTTAAAAAAAAGACCGAGGGATGGGGCCTACTTACCCTCCCATTTTTTGTCACTTAAAAAGGACACTAAAAACTTTAATTTCTACTCGAATGAGCCCTTTTTAGATATTCTAGGACCACTGGGTCGATACAATAACCCCTGAAATAAAAAAACACGAATCCGTGATCTCTCTTCTGGAAAAATTACAAAATTCTACATTTTTTCAGATGGAAGCTTGAAACCTCTACAGTAGGGTTCTTTGATATGCTGAATCTGATGTTGTGGTTTTCATTAAGATTCTATGACTTTTAGGGGGATTTTCTCCCTTTTTTTCGAAAATCAGGCAAATTTTCTCAGGCTTGTAATCATGGATGGGTAAGACTAAACGTAATGAAACTTAAGTATTTAAAATTAACATAAAAATTCGATTCTTTTAGTATATCTACTGGTGTCAAAACTACGTTTTTCAGAGTCTGGGTTGCTATTGAGCCTGGTCGCTCCTTACTTACAGTTTGTTACCACGAACTGTTTGACTAGCAGAAGACGAGGGAACGCCTTTGCCCTCCAGACTCATTAAAGAATCATTTAAGAGAGTTAAGCCATGCTACACACATACCTGACAATGCATAGAGACGCTTGCATAGAGACGCCTGCATTGCCTGCCCCTCACCCCCACAGAAAAAGAGAGGTAAGTAGGTAAGACGGCAATAGACCCTTAAGGTCCAAACCAGCGGTGCTGATATCCGTTTCATGGCCCTTCAGCCAGGAAGTGCAATGGGGGGTTGGGGGTCAACCATCCTGTTTTGTCGCAAACCCTTCTTGCTTACCTTCCCCAGATTTCTCCAGGTACCCATTTAGAGCCGGGTCGACTCTGGCTGAGCTTACAGAGTCACGCCACGGACCCCCGTCCCAAACTAAATAACTGGTCACAACTGGGATTGAACCCGTGCCCCTTGGGCACAGAATTCCCATGCCACGCGCTAACCACTCAGCCAGGACGGCACCATAGAAAAAAAGGAACCAAAGACAGAAGGCGATATGACATAACACCGTCAAATCCAACTGGAGCCCCCTGCTCATGATCTTGTTAGCACGGGGAAGAGTTATTGACATCAGTGGGTGCCATGATCAGCTTCTACATGGCTTGCAAGTGCGTCAAGATTTTTTTTTTTGTAATAAAATAAAAAAATATACCCACTATAGTAGCCTACTTAAATATGGTAATGCGCTTAAGTATACCATAAGGAATTTGCGTTTTCGTTTACAGTGTTAACAGTGTTTATGTCTTGTTGTGAACAAGAAGTTACTCTATTCTTCTCTAAATAGAATACTTACCTCTTAACAAAGAAAAAGGTTCGAATATTACAGAGCGACTGTTCTATGCTTAAGCTACATCCTATAAAAAATGTAACAAAAAGATTAAAAGGTCACCTTGAAGTAAACGAAGAAAAGAACGATTCCGAAGTAGACAAGGGCATGTGGTGCACTGATGTAGTCTGTTTTCTTGTCAATCACAAACACAATAGCAGCAGCGATGCAAGCCTTCGTTGGGCTAAAATTAGAAAATCATCAATTAATCCATACCGAAAGGAAGATACAAAAATACAAACGGCAGACACGAAAAAGAGACACTGAACAAAAGAAACAGAGAAAAAAAAAGAACTAGCAAAAAAAAAAAAATCCATGTCATGTTTTTCAATAGCCAGATTATGAAAAGAATAATTATTTACACTCAATCAACTGAAGCAACAGCGAAAGAAATGTCCAGTTTTGAAATTTCCACCCTGCTAAGATGGTGAATATCAATAGCTAAAAATAATATTATTAATGAATCATAAGAACAAAATTAAAGAAGCAACAAAAAGAAAATAAACAATTCAATCCAAGCCAAATTTTGAGGAGTCTCTTCGCCTCAGAGTCCTCATAAGCAGGAGAAATTATACTCCTTACGAATACAATTAATTATCACTTCCTCACAAATTGATTTTCGGGGAGGAAATCCACATAGATATGGGAATATAAAAGGGGCCAAATCAAACATTTTTAATACCCAAGACGAAGCAACCACAAACAAGACATGGGAAAATGCCACAAAAGAATTTTTTTATACATTTTCTTAATTTTGGAATACTTACAATGTGGGTTGAAGCAATTCAATAGCACTGGGGGTCCACACGCCTCTGATGAGTCGCTCGGCAATTTTAATGAATCCACCGCCGTTTCCTTTGACAACTCCGATGACTATCATTATCAACCAGGAGTTGGGGAACAATTTGGCAGCATGAGACACACCGTCATATACTTTCTTGGTTCTAAAAGAGAAACGCTGCTAAAACAAAGCACAAAAAAAACTATTAAGAAAGAATGTTATTATCATGGCCGTACTCGCTTGGGGGAAAACCGAGCGGAATGACCCCCCCCCCCCCAGATGCTGTTTTAGGGGAGGGACAGAGGAGGAGCTTGACCAAGACGCAGAGATTTTAGGGGTAGAAAATTTCAAATAAATAATTTAACGTTTATAATGTAATTTTGATATTTTATTTTTATTAAAATACAGTAGAGGAACTGTTAATAAATGAAAATAATTAGTAAGAGATTAATCAATTAATAAAATTGAAACAGGTCAAAACCAAATAAATAAATAATAATTATTAAAATAGTCAAATAATTTAAACAATCAATTTAACGATAAAGCATAATTTATTTAATAAATAGAAAATAATTATTATTAATAATGAAAATTTGGCCAACCGAACAAGAACAAGTGAACCTCGAAATTTCGGATCTTAGCCCTTCCTCTCCTCCCAACTGAATTTCTAGGCATAACCATGAATGAAACCTGCACAGAAGCGATCAAATTTTCACTTTTTTTAAAGGAATGTATCCCACCCCCACAAAACTTTTCCACTCCACATAAGATGGATTTTTTAGGTGAAAAAGTTTTTCACCTAAGATGAATGTCGGCTTAGTTATGGAGTTTGAGAGTATTTTCGGCAGCAGCTTCAGAGACATGAGCTTCAACTCCTGGTTATACAGATGTTTTCACTTTTACCTTTAAAGAAAACCGCTTTCTGAATTATTTAAGCGCTACTTCACTTTAAGAAACTTGTCGGACCACTTCATTTTAAATAAGCACCTTTCATATATTTCTGCGGGAAGTACATACGCCCCAACTTCTGTTTACACATGCTTTCATATTTACCTTTAAATACAACCGCTTCTCAGACCTTTAAGCACCACTTCACGTTATTCGCCTTTTCGGACCGTTGTACTTTAAATAAACAATTTCCAGACATTTCTTGGGGAGAGACGTGAGCTTCAACTCCTGGTTACACAAAGTTTATGCAAATACTTTCATTTTTACCTTTAAAGACAACCGCTTCTCAAGCCTTTAAGTACCGCTCCACTTTATGGGCTTTTTCGGATCGTTCTGACATTTCTGAGGGAATGACAGGAGATCCAACTCCTGGTTAAGTTCAAGTTCTTTTATCCTTTGACTATACATATTTAAAACTATTCACATATTATCCCCGGCAAGGAAACTGGCTCGTAACCCGGGCGACAATACAAACGATATAAACAAACAAACCCAGGAGAAACAGATGTCATCACACTTCTCGCTCTATCCCTTCTCGCTCTATCCCACACCAAAAAATAAATGCCAAAAAAACATTTATTAAAATTATTGTCATTATTTATCCGATAGCTAAACGGCCGGGAGCTACTCAAAAATTTATATTTACTAATTAGCAGTGCTTTGATTTTAGTTTTTAATATTAATAGCGACAGCCATGGATCAAAAAAAGATTCATATGTGTTCCAATAATTTGTAATAATATTTTTAGGCGTTCGGAGACAATGAAAGGCACGGGAAGCTTACTTAAAGGACAACGAGTATTATATGGTCGGACTGAGGGAGGGTCTGGAAAAAATGATTTAAAGCAATCTGGTAGCAGATCCTTTAGATAACGGACACAAAAACGTATACATTGAAAAGCTAAAATTTGTCTAACCGGAATGATATTAAAATAACTGTAAAGACTCTTAGCTGGAAATTTACCAGGAAGAGAAACTGGGGAATAAAATAACATCTTAAGGATTCTCATTGCTTTATTTTGTAACGTTATGCAACGCTTCGATTTTTACCTTTAACAAAAACCGCTTCTCAGACTTTTAAGCGCCATTTCGGACGACTTTAATTTAAACAAACACTTGTCAGACATTTCTAGGGGAGGGACGGGAGCTTCAACTCTTGGTTACGCATATGCTTTCATTTTTACTTTTAAAGAGATCCGCTTTTCGGATATGCAAGTGTTGCTTCACTTTAAGCGCCTTTAAACTTTCAATTTAAATTGCTTGGAAATTTTACAGCTACTTTGAAAGTATTTACCGACTACTACGTTTCAATAGGGCTTTATGTTACAACCCTCTCTACGGCAAAATTATGTTAATAAAAAGATGCCAAGGTAAAATAAAGTTGATAACTTCAACTTTATTGCTGTTTTGAAAATCTCACATATCTGTGGGAATTGGCCTTGAAATTAATAGCTTTTATAGTGAGGATACAGAAGTCGCCATGTTTTGATGTATACGTTAATCATTATCGTTAACTTGAATCATTAGCAGAAAGACATCTTACCGATAAACTTCTTTCAATGCAGCAATAAGGATTTTCACAGGTAAAAACTTGGCAAATTTGTATCCAATATCAAACGGTGAATAAAAAATAACATACCTAAAAAACAGAAACGGTTTATTCAGTTATCATAATAAAACTGCAGCAAAAGACTTGTAAAAATACAATAAACATGAAAGAGTAAAGAAAGTACTGAGCAATAAAACTTATAAAAATGACAGCCTATCCTGGTAAAAAAAAGTAATCAGATTAACGTCGCTTCTTGACTACTAAGGTCCCTGTAGTGTGTTGCTAAAGCTGGATTCGGTCTCTGGGTCCCACATTACTAAGCCAAGGTGAAACCCACTGTATCAACACAGGACAAGGGCTATCACGGTGGATCGAATGAACCTGCCCTTTAGCCGTCTAATAGCACCAGCACAAACAAAAGTCGAAGAAGGAAAATCGCACTTCTTATTTGCATAATTCACAAAAATATCTAGCATGAAAAAGTAAAATAACAAAGCTGTGAAACAAGCTATTATCTTTGTTAATTCGGACGGGTAATAAAAGATCCACAGTAATGCCATTCGTGGGTTTTATTTCCATCATTGAAACAAAATAGATACTCGTTTTGTTAAGAAGATCACCACGTGACACAGTGTCACACACGCTTCATAAAGAGCTTTTTCTCCTGCCGAGCAGAGAAAACTGGAAAAATCTATCAGACAAAACCAAAGACAGCAAGAAACGCTATTTGAGGGACCTGGATACGTCTTCCCCCCCCACCCCCACATTAATGATCATACAGTTCAAATCAACTTCTGGTACAACTACCATAGATCCCGTAGGTAGAAAAGACATCTGTGCATCCTGTTTACAAGAAATCTGAATGATCACGAGTTTTTCGTTACCTATTTTGCAGTTTAGAAATGTACAGTCTTTAGACAAAAATATCAGAACTGACTCAGCGAAAGTATTCAAATCCTATTGATATATTCCGAGACGAAAAGTTTCGGAAATACCAATGGAACAACCTAACAAGAGGTATCAACAAAAACAACATAGTCAACTTGGAGTAAAAATGCATCTCCATTTGGCGGATTCTGCCAAACTGACAGTATGCTGATCTGCAGATCCTGTGGTCCCCGGTCTGCAAACTGCCAATATGAAATTGCTTAGCAAGTCTCCACTGAAATCGAACGTGCAGATAGGCATTGCTGATTTGCAGTCCGCCAAAAGAAGACATGCTTTAAAACTGCCTTATTAGGAGACTTATCTATCAGCATAACGTAGGTTCAAATCGCACGTTTCACTATTAGTTTTACTGCCTCATATGGAAAACCCTAAAAATATAGACCAATATCACAAAAAAACAGAGCATATTAGCCATTTTACGTCGAATTACTTTTAGGGGCCAATTTGAGTAACTAGAAACTAAATTTGTTTTCTAGCAATCAGTTTTTGATACCCGATTGGAAAATCAAGGAAGATTTGACGCGATTTCCAGAGGAAGAAAAGGAGTCAAAGACAAAAACTTTTCATTAGAAGGGGAATAAAACCGGAAAAAAATCAACTTAGTACACATTTTTAGGTCTTTTTTTAGGTACTTAAAGCGCTTTTGGATCTCGGAGGGTAGGGGGGAGATGGGTAAGTATATTTGATACTGGACCTCAAACTGTAACACGTGGAATTTTTATCCCCCCCCCACCACTTCATAGCTTCCCCTGATTATAAACTTTATTCAGATATAAGAAATCCGACAAAATGCTTTCAATAAATCTCTTGCGTGTTAGCCGTATCTGACAAAAATGATCTGTATCTGTTCTCAAATGATCTAGTGTTAAAAAAAGTGACAGGACAAAATTTTTAAAAGTAAGAAATGCAGAAAATGGCAGATCTGATCATTAGAATGACCTACGAAATCTTTAATAGTTCATACCAACCGCCATAGCAGTTCTACAGACCAGTCCAAGGAGATGAAAAGACCTCTTCATATACCTCCCTCCACAAGAAGATGACTGAAATCAAAAGAAAATTCTAAACTACTTTCAGCGAACAAAACAAAGTCACATTTCAAAGCGCTTTCATGGCTATATTAAATAGGATTACATTAATAATATAAGGCAATAATTTCGTTGTTATTTCATTTTTGTTGTTATCCTTTTTTAGGAAAGGACTGGGTCTGTACATGATCCCTGAAAGAAAATTTCACAGGGAGGGGGGGGGAGTGCTACCAGGAGCTTTATTTTTTACCAAAATTTCAACAGGAACATCCCTCATTTTCCCCATTTTTATACATTTTTCAAGTAGTTTCTTGTTTTCTGGGGGGGTAGGCATTGCAACCTCCACCCCTCTTCAAGGGTCAATGAAATCTGTATAATTACTAAGAAATTTTAGATAAGTGGTAAAGCTTACGCACCACACAGCTGTAGCAAGATGAACGCTCTGAGTATTTTTCAAGGGGCTAAGCATTGGTTCGCCAAGCAACAAAGCTGCAATAAACCCTCCAGCATAGATGACAAGCATAGTAGAGACCCAGCAAGCCAATGGGTATTTCCTAGAAAACCCATGAGATCCTGCAAGATGAGTGTTAATTTTAAGTCACATAAATTGATGAATACCAAATATATTTTTTAAAGCAGGAATAATTAAAATACTAAAAGCGGTCAAAAAATTCACACTGCATTACGCATATGGTCCCATCCCGAATATTTGAAAATAAAAATTGAAAGGGGGAGGGGGCCTAGTCACATTGCAATATGATTGTCTTTTGCAGGAATACTGTTGCGTAATTATGTACGCCCATAAACAAACTTCTTTTTAAGGCCGCTTTTGCTAAACATTTGCTTTTCACATTTGGCTATTACATTACTTTTTACAAAAAAAAATAAAAAAATAATAATTTGACAGAGTTTTGGATTCGATAGTCTTAACTCATCTTGAGTATACGGTAAATAAGGTAAAGCTAAGGGTTGATCCTTGAGTAAAGGTTAATGGTTAATTATCGGTAAAATCTCACAAAAAAAAGAGAAAAAACTCTTGAGACGTTAAGAAAAGAAGAAGTCCCTTACTAGCTTACGCGGCTGGCTGGGCCAAGTCACTTGTTTAATCAGAGTGGGATGGAAGAGTCTCCGTCATTGTTTCAGCTCAGAGATCAAAAACCTTCACAAAGCCTCACCTTTATCCTATTCCAGGTCCTGGATCGGTCTTAGGGGTACGGTTGAGTCGAAATTTTATCGTCAAACTATTTAACAGATTGATACTTTTCAGTGACAGTTGCGGAAATAACTTTTACGAAAATTAATTTTAAGGATACACGATCTCCTTAGAATTGAGGAGTTAGATTTCACTTACTCCAGCATAAAAAATTCAAAATTAAGCTTGCCGAGCTTCATTTATTTGTTTCAGACTATATAAAATCTTAAATAGCTCAGAAACAAAGTCATTATCACAAATTAACTTCAGTTTTTCCATGGACGCAAACACAATAGAGGGGGAGTATCCGGAAGATTTAAGTAAAAATATATTTTGTATTGAATTTAAAAAAAAAAGAAAAAAAAGAAGGAAATAACTTCCCCGGAAGATTATTATTAGACACCATGATCATATAAAAACAGCTGCTCCCTTCCTTAAGGCAGATAAAATGGGGACCACGTGTTTTACTGGGATTTCTAAAGTTGTATTCTCTAATAAATTCGAAGACGTTGCTGGTCAGCATGTTTACGCAGGATAGGTACCAATGTTAGCGATAAGAACGCCGACAATAGCAATGGTATTGTCACCAAATTCTGTTGTCACCAATGCCGCTATAGAAATTGTCCAGACGACTTAATAAAAATCGGCAAAACTTTTTGCAGCGGGCATTGGGAAAAGAGAAATACATATTTAATAAATATTAGCAATCAATGTATCAACAAGAAAAAAACCTTGGTTTCTAAATAACATAACCGTTAGTCTTTTGTCGGAGTATTGATGATCCAAAGTCGATACAGCAATCTACCGTCTACTAGACCATAATTACCGGGATGGACACCACTCAACAACGTCATTAGGCCCAACGCCGCTATGAGGTAACGCAATTTTTACCAACGGGTAATTTTTATTCATTGATTTCTTTTTTGGAGGGGGGGATATCACCATAACATCCGTCTTGGGAATTGGATTAAAATAATATCTACATGTTATATACGCTAGATATGATTTTATTCTGTAATTATATTAAGTCCTGTTATATCATATTGTTCGGTCCTATTAACGGAGAAAACATCCACAGGGAAAAAAACCCAAAGAAACTAAGCAGATATAAGAACTAGGGACCACCATCCCATCATTTAGTGTGCGGTAAATACCTATTCCCGAGGTTTTTTTACGGAGCCTGACAATTCCTGAACTAAACAATGTCACCATTTTTATAGGGGAAGGGGGTTTAAATTGAGGTGGGAACTTGGGAAAACCTTTCCATGTTCTAGCTTGTCCTGTGGATTCATTACTGAAAGTTGTTCAAGCAGCTTGAATATTTCTCGAGGGAAATAGAAGTTACTGTTCTAGAGAAGAAGAACAGTGAAAGTAATAACTAGTTCCACTGATGCAGCAGAATAATATTTCAGGCCGACAAAAAGTCATTGTCATGTAGTGGTTCCTTTTTACTAAAAACGCCATTATGCATTTATTTATACGTTAATGCAATGTGAACGTTGTATACATGTTTTATACAATGTATATAAGTATACTATGCACAAGAATATCACTGCTGCAGTTAAGGTAGGAAATGAGGTTAGCAGCTAGTTTCGTATTAAATCAGGAGTTAAACAGGGGTGTGTTCTATCTCCCTTTACATGGATAATTTTGATGGACTTTGTCTTAAGGAGCCCAGGAAACGCAATGGGAGACCACAGAATCAAATGGTGGGGAGGGGGGGCTTTGAGACTCTCCTGGACTTAGATTATGCTATTGGTTTAAGCATTCTAGATGAAAACGTAAGCAAAATGAATGAACTTTGGAGGTTTTGACTAAGTCACTAAGGCAAGGACGTTGGGTAAGGTGACGCTGGGTAACGAAGAGATTGATCAAATGGGCAGCTTCAATTACCATGGTAGTATTGTTAGTAAAGACGGTGGGACCAGGGAAGATATTAAAAGTAGAATTGCCAAGGCTCAGGGTGTTCACAGTTAAAAAAAAGGGTTCAAGAACAGGAAGATAAGTCTGAAAACCTAAATTAGAATATTGGAAGCTACAGTGATGACGGTGGTCAAATATGGCTCTGAAGCATGAGCGCTCCGAAAAGCGGGTTCAGATTTGCTCGATGTTTTCCAGAGAAATTGCCTACGAATTGTTCTGGATACCCGGCTGACTGATCGTATTTCAAACAGTAGGCAGTACGAAAAGTGTGGTTGAATCCCGCTTTCTAGGGCTATAATAAGAGAAAAGTTCTAGGACACGTTCTGCAGATGAAGGATGACAGATTGCTGAAAATTGCCCTTTTTGGCCAATCGTCTAGGCAAGTATTCTTCTTTATATAAACACAGTCAAAATCCCTGGGGCTTGATTTCTGCTGGGGGGAAGTTCATTCCACATGGTAACTAGTCACTGGATGATGTTTCTTCGTAAACATTTTTTTACATAAGACTACTTACAAGTAAATCAATTGCGGAGGATACGGGGTCACTACCTTCAAATCTGGTTGGGATTATTTCTTTTCGGGGAGGGAGAATACAGTTGCAATGGTTAAACAGTTCTGAACTGATTTCATAAGGCTTTTTGCGACTATCAGTAAACGTTTACACCTTATTCTCTAATAAAATAGAATTAATAATAGTATAATATGCGCGATCTGAATAGGGGAAGGGGTGTCTCCGAGGTTAGTACAAGGACAACCCTGCAGAAAAAAGATGGCCTAAAAAATTTATTTGGCCGTTCTTTTGGCTTCGTTATTTATGATTAGCCAAAGTTTAAGAGATGTATTCCTAAATGGATCTGATACCACATTCAGATGCAAGGATTTGGGCGCTATTTTCGATGTGACAATTTTCAAACGAATGTTTTCACATTGGTAAGATTCATAGATCCTTAGATCTTATGAAGAAATCATAAGATTTTTCTGACAGCTTTAGAGGATATCTCGAAAAAATCTCTGGTTAAAATAATGACAAAATCGTTAAACAAGACTGCAATAAGACTCGCATGAATTCACCGAGCCTTCAACAATACAATAGATATATAGTATATATGTATCAACTAAGCTTAACAGACAGCACACAGTACTACAATATATGGCAGTCATTAAGAACTATATATGAAAGTCACACAGGAACCAGCAGCACTAAATTGCGCGGTGAGAATGTTGTAGGCTTGCAAGTACTTTGAATATTACGAAGAGTTAAAAAGCCAAGAACTACTCATAAAGTCCTGGGACGCATTTTTTTTTGTAAGCACAGGTTTAACTAAATCGTGGTTTTTGAAGCTGGGTTTGCGACCATTTAGACAAGAGTTCGCAATGGATCAGAAAAAAAAAACTACCCTTACATTCAACAAGCTCATTGCAATTATTGAGTTACTTTCAAAAGCGCTTATTAAACCAATTAAATTAGACCTTTGTTTTATGTGATTCAGAACTCAATAGCCTACAATTCCTCCTTTTCAAGATAGAAGATTCTTGATGTATTTATGTATCAGGATCAATTTAGAAATTTTCATCATTAGAATCTTTCTTGGTGCTAAAGGAGTAGCAAGATTTTTAACCCTAATGTCTTTATTTCAATTTCAACTGTATTATTTGATACAAAAGGAAAAGCGACCACTAAACATAAGAGGAAGTTTGATCACAAGATTTAAGCCTTAAAACAAGAGTTAAACTGTAAAATTTGTATTGCTGTCAAAACGGCATTCAACACAGTACGATAATTGCATTTATTCAATAAGTAATAGCAATTAATAACAATACGCTATACTGAACATGGAATGAACTTTTACGTAAGAAGAACCTTTTATTAATTCACTAACATCAATTTCAACCCAATTTACTTACAAATATTCTAATAAAACCTTTAAAATAAAGAAGCATATATAAAATAACAACGAATGAAAAAATTAGTCTCCATTAATAAAAATTGAAACTTAACTTATTTTTAAATATAAGACTATCGTAATGTTAAGGGGAACCAAAACGCTAAAAAAGGAAAAAAAAAAAAACAAGAGCTAAGAGCTCATATGGCACTTGTGACGAGATTGGAAGAGCCAAGAGGCAAGAGCTCATATGGCATGATCTCTGGCAAAATTCTAAGAATCAATAGATTGCTTTAAAAGGAAAATCAGAGGCTTAATGCCGGTCGGGATTTAAAATAAGAGCTCTGAGTCACAAGGTCCTTCTAAACATCAAAATTCATTAAGATCACTCATAAGTTAAAAATACCTCAATTTTTCTAATTTTTCCTCTCTCTTCAGCCCCCTAGATGGTTGAATCAGGGAAAACGACTTTATGAAGTCAATTTGTGCAGCTCCCTGACACGCCTACTAATTTTCATCGCCCTAGCACGTCCAGAAGCACCAAACTTGCCAAAGCACTGAACCCTACCCCCTAACCCCCCCCCCCCAAAGAGAGTGGATCCAGTCCAGTTATGTCAATCACGTATCTACGACATTTATAAGCGTTTTCCAAGATTTCCCGTTTCCCCCTCCAAATCCCTCCAATATCAACAGATCTGGTCGGGATTTGAAATAAGAGCTCTGAAACATGAGTTCCTTCTAAATATGAAATTTCATTAAGATCCAGTCACCTGTTCTTGAGTTAAAATACCTCAATTTTTCTAATTTTTCCAAATTAATAACCCCCAGCTCCCCTAAAGAGAACGGATCCGTTCCAATTATATCAGTCACGTATCTATAACTTGTGCTTATTCTTCCAATCAAGTTTCATCCCGATCTCTCCACTCTAAGGGTTTTCAAAGATTTCCGGTTTCCCCCAATGTCACCGGATGCGGTCAGATTTAAAATTAGAGTTTTAAAGCACAAGCTCCTTCTAAAGATCAAATTTCATTAAGATCTGATCACCCGTTCGCAAGTTACAAATACCTCATTTTTTTCTAATTTTCCGAATTACTCCCCTCCCCCCAACTCCACCAAAGATAGCGGATCCGGTCCGGTTATTTCCGTCATATATCTTGAACTTGTGATTATTCTTCCAACCAAGTTTCATCCTGATCTCTCCGCTTTAAGCGTTTTCCCAGATTTCCCGCCCCCTGATGGTCCCGTCGGGATTTAAAATAAGAGATCTGAGTTACGAGGTCCTTCTAAATATGAAATTTCATTAAGATCCGAACACTCCTTCGTAAGTTAAAAATACCTCATTTTTTCTATTTTTTTAGAATTGCCCCCCCCCCCCCACAAATAGAACAGATCCGTCCAGGTTATGTCAATCACGTATCTAGGACTTGTGCTTATTTTTCCCACCAAGCTTAATCCCGTCCCTCCACTCTAAGCGTTTTCGAAGGTTTTAGGTCCCTCCCCCAACTCCCCCCAATGTCACTGGATCCGGTCGGGATTTAAAATAAGAGCTCTGAGACACGATATCCTTCCAAACATCAAATTTCATTAAGATCCAATACCTCCTTCGTAAGTTGAAAATACCTCATTTTTTCCGATTTTCCAGAATTAGCCCCCCTCCAACTCCCCCAAAGAGAGCAGATCCGTTCCGATTATGTCAATCACGTATCTAGAACTTGTGATTATTTTCCCCACCAGGTTTCATCCCGACCCCCCTACTCTAAGCGTTTTCCAATATTTTAGCCCCCCCCCTCAACTCCCCACAATGTCACCGGATCCAGTCAGGATTTAAAAGAAGAGCTCTGAGACACCATATCCTTCCAAACATCAAATTTCATTAAGGTCCGGTCACTCCTTCGTAAGTTAAAAATACCTCAATTTTTCTAATTTTTCAGAACTAACCCCTCCCCCAACTCCCCCAAACAGAGCAGATCCGTTCCGGTTATGTCAATAACGTATCCCACATCCCCCCAGATTTAACCATCCCCCAGATGGTCGAATCTGGGAAACGACAATTTCTAAGTTAATCTGGTCTGGTTCCTGATACGCCTGCCAAATTTCATCGTCCTAGCTTACCTGGAAGTGCCTGAAGTAGCAAAACCGGGACAGACAGACCGACAGAATTTGCGATCGCTGTATGTCACTTGATAAAAACCAAGTACCATAAAAGAATTAAATCCACCTACAATACCTCATTTTTCGCAGTAAAAGTACAAGACATTACAATCTGAAGAGATTAATATACTCCATTGATTTTTTCGACCCGGTCGATATTTTCTACAAATAACAGTGATATTCCTTTGTTTAAGAGATAAATTAAAGAAATCCTTTTTAGTGAGTCTGAATTGTATTTTTCTTTTTTAGGGGGGAAGTAGGGATGGTAAATACTAACTTATTATAACCTCTTGGGGGTTTATTATTTATTAAGTTCTGTATTATTTTTAGTGTATTTTTGCCACCCCCCTCGGACAATTTTTTTTTATTCCTCGGGGTGGCAGTTAATACTGATGTTGTATTTTATTTTAATACATATCTTTCTCTCTCCCTCAATTCTTGTTTACCTACTTGTATTGGAGGAAAGTACCGGCCCGTGCTACCGGGACTTCTAACTTGAAGTTACAATTTTCTAGCTGTGAATAAATTATCTCAGTATCGAGGAATAAAGTATTTTGAAAAAAACAACAATACTATCGATAAGGTACCGGTTTCGCCTCAAATTCTTGAAACTTCTGGCACATCGAAGCGAATCAGAAATACATTTCTATCACCGGAGACGCAAAGAAAGTCACTGGAAACTTGAAATCAAACCGGTAAATCACCAATGTTCTAATTCTTTTGACTTAATTTAAAAGTAAACCCACTGGAGATAGTGCATTACATGAGGAAAATATCTCAGCAAATTAGCCTATTACGCAATGAGGAAAATTACAAGCTGCTTTCGTGGGTCAAAATAACGTACAATTTATAAGGGAAACGCTCGAATTAATTTGTGCAATGATGTTAAACGGGACTTATCAGAAAGGTTTAATTTAAGAATGTGAATGGCGTCCATTATAATTCGTAGTTTGGCTCCATACACTGTGTCTGCTTAAACTAGTGGAAGAATTTCAGTTTGACCTCTTTTTGATGCCGTCAAAACAAAAACAAAAGAATCTTTCTCACTTTCCTTTGATATAAATTGAACTGAAAACGATACTTCAAGCAGAATTTAGAATTATCAAAATTGTCCGAATCATTTTCACTCCATGGGAAACAACTATCATTTGAACAATAAATATTTCAAACTATCAATGTAATTATCAGATATAGGCATAAAACCTTTCGCTTTGGGTGCAATCTCTCTGCAGAAATTTTTTTAGCATTATATAGTGCTATCTAATGCTAAAAAAACCTCTCATTAGCCTAACTGATGATAGTCAGTTAGATTACCAACTGACACGCATACAAATAGTAAGGAAATACTCGAAGGGGGCAGGAGCCAAACAGCATGAGTGCAACCTGATCTTAGATAGGTAAAAGCGAATATTTATGGCCATTGTTGAATACTTTAAAAAAAAATTTATGTGGATTCTCAGTCTCCCCCCCCCGGGTGAAGATATCTTTGAGGGTGGCTGTGACCCTCGAATCGCAAATTTTATAGCTATGCATTAAAAGAAAGATGAATATTAGCAAATGTGCAAAATACAGATCTTTCAAGATGTTAATTCTGTTAAAGAGCCTATATTTCTTTATAGACTATTCTCGAATCTATCTACCCAGGGAAGATATTAGTAATATCTAGTTTTGTTATCACGATTTTTTTTTCTCAACTGCAAAATTTAAGTTATTTTACATTTAATTGCTTCTTGAATAGACTCCTATTTTTATCCGTGAGCTTTTCTGCACCAACGGAATAAAAAAAAACTTACGCGTGTGAAGTTAAGTTACAAATAAGCATCATATTAGTTCAGTGAAACTTAACGTTCAGATAAAAGCCTAAAGGCAGCAGTTGTAAAATAAAATTTCGTAAGAGGGACTAGGGAAGATCAGTATGGAGCTGAAGAAACTAAAACTCATAGCTCCAAAGTTTATAGTCCTAAATCCAAACGTTTTTTGGCAAATGACCCTTCTGACCAAGGGCATATCCAGGATTTTATTTCGGAGGATTTTTTTTTAGAGGGGGTTTACAAACGAGAAATTAAAAACCGCATCAAAAGTTTGTTTGTATAGATTTTTGTTACGTTTTTAGGATACAAAGACAAGACTATAGGAAAGGGTTGCACCCGAAAGCCCCACCCGGGACGGCCTTGCTTCTGACCAAAACCGTGTGTCACTTAATAATTAGGTCATTGATTTTACCTTTTTATGCAAATTCAGATTTTAAGACTTAACAAGAACAAATTAATTATTTACTAAAACGAATTTTTTATTAGTTCCAACTCCATTAAATTCCAATTTTGTTAGCGTTTTTTCTAGCTCACTTCTTTTTCCTGACTTCTTACTCTCCTGACCTTTTCCCCATTTCCTAAGGTTTTGTTAGTAGAGTATCTGCAAGAAGTCTTTGTAGCACTAATTATTTTTGAATTTCTGCAACGCCTGCCAGGGGGTTTGATTTCCCAGAGAAAGGACAATTTTATATTAAGATAGTGAACTAGGAGGAGAGGGGGGCTCCTAAGATCAACTTGTTTGGAATCAACTGAAGCGATGCCATTTTAAACACACTATCTGGTAAAATAATATAGAAAGTTTATTTTGAATTTTTCCCACGCACAAAGATGCAGTTTATACGAATTGGCAGTCCCAGTTTCAGCATAAGGAGCTATTCACCACCAAGCTTCAACATGTTTCGGCAAAGAGTTGGTGCAGAATTGTCAAGGATGCTTTACCGTCGTCCAAGGGGACTTAAATTCCTACTCTACATACTGACGGGACTATAGAACATGATCCACAGGCATAGGCTGAAGCTCTTCCTAAAGCTTTTGCCCAATTCTCAAATCTGGACGAAGACGGCAGAGAAGTGCCAAGTTTATATGAACGAACCAATACTATCCTGGATCGTATGATTTTTTTTTTGTTCCTACGATCCTTCGCATTTTGCAGCATCTTGATGGGACCAAAGCCACATATACCGCAACATACTAACTATTGTCCTCAAATTCTGCACAGCCAAACTAGCTGGGCCTTTGTCATTGCCTTTCCGGACTTGATTTCACTCCAGATATAAAAATATTATGAGATATTTAAACAGCAAATACCCAGGAATAAGCTAAATCAAGTTCTAGAAGCCAAGAACAATATTCAAAAAGCTAACCTGTATAAGTCTAGGCTAGCTATGCTTAATTAAAATGTAATTCTTATCTCGTAGGTTAATTTCCCTGGAAATATTCTGCCAGGCGCAAAGGATTAAAATCTCGGATTAAATGGATATGATCCTCATGTTTTTTTGTCAAATATTAGGGAAGCTTTTGATAAACATGATTAGTTTCTCAGTTACTTGCAATTTATCATTCTAAAAAGCTTTCAATTCAGAATAACGGATGTGATTTTCAACGGCTCAGTAGAAATATTTCAACGCAGCCGTTAAACCGTTGTGACGCATAGACTTGAAGCAACAAGGGGATGAAATTTGTTGGTTCACGCAAAAACGGCTGTTTTTGTACATCAGTGGGAACCCAGGGTTATACCTACCCTAAAGCCGGATGACGATCCAACAAGCGTGAGTTCCTATAGGCCTATTAGCCTCCTTTCCTGCGTTGGCAAAGTCTATGAGACCGTCTTTAATAAAACATTTCAACAGTTCCTGGAATCAAACGACCTTCTAGGCGATCACCAATATGAATTCCGCCAGAAACGCTCCACATTAGACTGTCTAGTAGCCCAGCATCAGGAGTGGATCGACCTTCTGGCAATGGGGTGCGGCATTAGGCTATTGTCAATCAACATTGCTAAAGTTTTCGACAGAGTATGGCACCGTGGCCTGGTGCCATACTCTGTCTAAATCATACTGAATACTGAACATGGAAAATTATCCATGCGTACGGTGTGGATGTCTGTTAGAAATGATTGAGAGCTTTCTTTCTGATCAATCTCTGCGGGTTGCCCTCGACGGATTTATTCGCCACGAATTTTCAGTGAAAGCAGGGGCTCCCCAGGGCAGTGTCTAGGGATCTACGCTTTTCCCCATTAAGATAAACGACATGGGAGACAACTTTGCAAGCCCTGTGCATCACTTTGCCGAGGATACCACGACACACTCTGCCACCCAGAACACGAAGACCCGACACAAGCCTCCATTTCCTTACAGAGGGATTATTTTAAAATCAAAAAGTGGTCTGAAGCATGGATGATCAGGTTCCATGCAACGAAAACAAAGGAGCTTCTTATTACCTGATCAAAAGTGCCACGTGAACAACCCATCCTCTTTTTCAAAACGAAACCATAAAGAGAGACGATGAGTTTCGTCCACTAGGGATTCATTTTTCTGCCAATCTTTCTTGGAATAACCACCTTGATCAGGTGAGGACCTCCTGTGCAAGAAAGGTGGGATTTACTCTTCGCTACAAAAACCTTCCATCCAGCTCGATTACCCCACCCTACAGGTCCTGCATGAGACCCACAGCTGAATATGGATGTCTGCTATATGCTGGTGCTCCGAAAAAGCTGTCGGCAACACTCCAGAAGATCCAGAATAGGGCAAATAGTGCGGGCTGTGCCTCCACATGACTCGCTCCAGCCTCTAAATGAAAGGTTTGATGTAGCGTCGATGGCTGTTTTCTACAAGTAAATGAATTCACCTCCTCGGACGAGTTCTCTCACATTGTGCCCGCCTTTGTCCAGCAGTCAAGGCATACACGAAGGTACAAAGCTCGGTCCAATCATCTAAAGGAAGACTCGCCAAGAACCAAGTACTTCAGGAACAGCTTCATTCGGCGTTGCACTGCTACCTGGAACGATCTTTCTGGAGATATAATTCCTGCAAATCCCTCTGTTGACTCCTTCAAACAAAGGTTCAACAGATGTTTGAAACCTTGAGATACCCCAAGTACGCGGCCCCGTGAATATGGGAATAATAAAATGGGTAAAATAAAGAGGATTTAAAGAATTTCTCATCTTAGAGGGGGAATAGCTCGGATTTAAGGGACGAAACTTAGGGGAAGTTAGGTTGGCGGCCCGCCTCTACTGTCCACCAAAGTGTTAAGGAGAACCTCTTTCATTTTGTATCCGAGTGTGAAGAGCTGTCTGAGTTACTGAGTTGCAATGAATGTTAAGAAAAAGTGTCTAGGTGTCGGTGATGATTAATTGAGCGGATGTCTGAGAAGAACGCGTATGCTGTAAAACAGTTATGTAAGTTTGTTCGTATAGGGGCTAAAGATAAGGTATCACGTTTGAGGGGATAGTTTGCTAGGTTTTTAGGGGGTTGAATTTTATTATGGTTGTTGTTTGTCGGATAAAAATATCCTTCGGGCTTTTTTAGTGGTTGTATTTCGTATTTTACTATTTCCCATGGACTTTGCAATAAAATCTTATCTATAGCATCACTTGCAAAACATGAGAAATTTGCACAATTCCTGCTTAAAGGATATAGATACCTTCAAATACAAGACTATACTTGGAAAGGTTTTTCCAAGTTGCTCAATTAGAATTAGACTTGAAGATATTCAACAAAAAGATATTCAACAGAACCAATATTCAACAATTTTACTTCTCTATTTTTGTCCCCTTTATTTATTTATTATTAGTTGCAGCACAATAGATAGATAGATAGTTTATTTTAGCCCACCATCAGAACAACAACATGGCGGAGTATAAAGAAAAAAAAAATAAAAAGGAAAAAGAAAAAGGCGAAAAACAATACTTCAAGACTAAACGATTAGATTACATTCACTATATACATTCATCGCTCATATATGACGTGCAACGGCAGGAAATCATAAAGGTGCTTAAGGGCACCTTTTCTAGCATTAGTTTCCTGTTCTGCCACAGCTTCACGGGGATCTGGAATTTGATACTTATTCAAAAGAAATGAGTTTCTCTCGAATAGCGGTATGCGTATCAAAAACTTCAAATATCTACAAAACGCGGACCTAACTTTTAGTCTCTCTGTTTCTGTGAACCATTCCCAAAGCGGGGAAAGGTAAAGGACATGTGGTAATGCCACTGCTCTGTACATCCTCGCCAAAATTTGCCGATTGTAAGAATACTTCAGCGGGGCTAGTTTAGCATAGCTCACTCGCAGGTTAGACACAAGGGTATCAAGGCAAAGAGTTCTTGTAGTTTTCTTATCTCGGCCGTACCGAAGACCTAAATATTTGAGCGAAGAAGACGGTGCAATAATAGCACCATCTACGGATACAGTTGGTGCTGGTGCCTCTTGTTTTGCAGAGCTGAAAACCAGAAATTCAGTTTTCTGGCCATTAACTTGTAGACCAATAGCGCTATAACCAGATACAAGCTTATCTAAGTTATCCTGCAGTACACTCAATGAGAAACTCAACATAAGTAAATCATCAGCATAGCTTATTAAACTCAAATCACAAGTATCAAATCTTAGCCCGCCAGAAATTTGTTTTGTAACCTTAGAAGTCAACGTGTTAAATAATATCGGACTTAAGACGGAACCTTGTCGAAGTCCTCTCTTTAGTTTAACTGGCTCACTGAGTTTTTCAAGCCCAAGTTTCACTCTTATATAGCTATTAGAGTACCAAAATGATAACATAGCTACTATATGGGCGTTCACACCGGCATCTAGCAAGGTGTGGAACACAGCAGACTGGATTACTGAATCAAATGCAGCGGAAATGTCAACACTACATATATGTACGGATAACTCAAGTGAATCAGCCTTGGCAAGAATACGCTTTAGAAGTCTATGGGCGAAAGCACAGATTTCAGCAGATAGAACAAAATCATACGCAGCGCAACAGCGCTGCAAAAAATAAAAAGTGATGTGGGCACAATGTATTTTTTTTTGGTTTTAAACCAGGGCGCTTCGTAACGAAGGAGTTGCCGTAGGAACTTTAAAAAGGGCTCATTCGATTGGAAATTGAAAGGGCTAATGCCCTTTTTCGTAGTCGA
This sequence comes from Carybdea cf. marsupialis auct. non (Linnaeus, 1758), assembly GCA_010016065.2. Taxonomy (NCBI): domain Eukaryota; kingdom Metazoa; phylum Cnidaria; class Cubozoa; order Carybdeida; family Carybdeidae; genus Carybdea; species Carybdea cf. marsupialis auct. non (Linnaeus, 1758). Next base: position 3,879 of record JAAAKL020001753.1, on the reverse strand, counting down.
AAGAGATTAGAGGCCAACTAACCCCCTCCCACTCCCACCATTTTCCCAAACACATTCAATCAAAATTTTGAGATAGCCATTTTGTTTAACGTAGTTGAAAGGTCCAGAAATTATGTCTTTGAGGATGACAGCCCCCCCCCCCCAAAGCCCTCACGGCAAGGGTTTTAAGTTAATTTAAGGGTTGTAAAGGCATTTAGGGTTTATATAGAAAGGGTGATTATATAAACTTCGGAGGGGGCTCATTGGACTGGTAATCAGATGTTCGAGTGTCCTCTTTAAGATTCAGAGCGATCACAGGGTGAATACCCCCCTACACCTCTTATTCTCCCGAAATGCATCTGATAGAAATTTTGAGATGGGCGTTTTTATCGTAGAAAATTCTAAAAAGGCTCATTCGATTAGAAATTAAGGGGCTAGTGCCCCTTTTAATAGTTGAAAGTGACTAGAGGGCAACTACTCCCCCCCATCACTCCCAGCATTTCCCCAAACATATCCAATCAAATTTTCGAGATAGCTATTTGTTCATCGTAGTTAAAAGTCCCGGAAATTATGTCTTTGAGGATAAAACCCCCCACAACCCTCAGGGCAAGGGTTGTTAGTTATGCCCTAGGGGCATATAAAGTATTTATAGAAAGGGTGGTCGTATAAACTTCAGAGGCGACTCATTGGATTGGTAATCAGAAGTTCTGGTATCCTTTTTGAAATTCAAAGTGGTCAGAGGGCGGATACCCCCCCCTCCCCCCGAACTCGGTATTTTTCTGAAATGCATTTGATAGGAATTTTAAGATGGTCATTTGTTGTCACAGAAACTTATAAAAAGGCTCATCCGACTGGAGATTGAATGGGCTAGTACCTCTTTTAATAGTCGAAAGTGATTAGAGGGCAACTAACCCCCTTCTAAACCCACCATTTCCCCAAATATATCCAATCAAAATTTTGCGATAGCCATTTAGTCCAGCGAGGTTAAGAAGTGGAGAAATTATGTCTTTGAGGATGAGCCCCCCCCCCCAAAAAAAAAAAAACCCTCAGAGCAAGGATTGTAAGTTATGGCTTGGGGGGGCATTTACGATTTATATAGAAAGGGTGATTGTATAAACTTCAGAGGGGGCCTATTGGACTAGTAATCAGGAGTTCTAGTGTCCTGCATCTGACAGACATTTTGAGATGGCAATTTGTTGTCGCAGAAACTTCTAAAAATGGTCATTCTATTGGAAATTAAGGGGCTATTGCCCCTTTTAATAGTCGAAAGTAACTAGAGAGCAACTACTACCCCCCCCACCACGCCCACCATTTTCTTAAACACATCCAATCAAAACTTTGAGATAGCCATTTTGTTCAGCGTAGTTAGAAGTCTCGGAAATTATATCTTTTGGGGATCACATCCCCTCAGAGTTCTCGGGGCAAGGGTCGTAAGTTATGCCCTGCGGGCATATAGTTTTTATAGAAAGGGTGGTCGTATAAACTTCGGAGGAGGTTTATTGGGTTGGTAATCAGAAAATCTAGTACCCCTTTTAAGATTCACAGTGATCTGAGGGCAGATACCCCTCCCCTCACACCTCGTATTTTCCTGGAATACCTCTGATAGAAATTTTGAGATGCCATTTGTTATCTTAGAAACTTCAAAAAAGGCTCATTCGATTGGAAACAAGTCCCCTGCCCCATCAATTCCCACAACATATATAATCAAAATTTTGAGATAGCCCTTTTATTCAGCGTAGTTGTAAGGTCTGGACACTATGTCTTTGAGGATGGCTCCATACAACCGTCAGTGCAAGGGTTGTAAGTTATGCCTAAAGGGTATATAAGGCTTTTATGGAAATGGTGGTCGTATAAGCTCCGGAGGGGTCTCATTGGATTGAAATTAGATGTTCTAGTTACCTTTTTAAAGGTCAAAGTGCTTGGGGGCACCTGCTTCCCCTGTCCCTACATTGTATTAGTCACAAATGCATACAATAAAAATTTTGAGATAGCCATTTATTTAAAAATAGTCTCAAGATCATATAATAAGGCCTTTGAGGTGGACAGAATCCCCCAGAATCTGAGGGTAAGGGTTGCAAGTTATGCCTCAGGGGCATATAAGGTTTTTATGGAAGGGGTGGTCGTGTAAACTTTAGAAGAGGCTCATCTGACTTGAAATGTATAGTAACAGTTCCTTTTTAAGAGTCAAACATGATGGAGAGCAACTAGTCCCCTTCCCTGATATCCTCTTTTCCCAAAAACGCATTCAATTGAAATTGTGAGATAACCTTTTTGTTACCAATAGTCCAAAAAATCATATAACAATGTCTTTAGGGTGGACACAATCCCCCAGAACCCACTGACAAGGATTGTAAGTGATGCCCAGGGCATAAAAGGTTTTTATGGAACGGGTAGTCATATGAGCTTTGGAATGGGATGAAGCTCATTTGATTAGAAGTTGGAAATTTTCTGAAAGGTCTAGTTATTATGTCTTTGGGGATGTCAACCTCCCCACAGTCCTCAAGACGAGGGCTGTAAGTTAGGCAATTCGTTCATTGTTTATACCTTGTATAAGTTATTGAGAAAGGTACGCTATTGAGAAAGGTACGCATGTTTAAACTTTACTTTCTAAGAAGACGGAGAGTAAAAAGTTTCAGGTAAAACTTTCAGAGAATGTTGAGGATAGTGTTGAACTAAATCAAAACTTGTTATGTGTTGTCAAAAGGGTGCAACACGGATAACTGAGTATATTAATTTGGAAAATTCAAGACATTATAATGGAGATGATCAAAAAGGCAATATTTGGATTCTACCAATACTACTACAACTACTACTACCACACTACTCCATGTACAGTATTGATAGGAAATTTGAAATAAATGAAAAGACTCTATGTGCATGCACATTGCCAAAATAGCGTGTCTCAAGAATTGATTTGGGTATTAAGTTGGAACTTTCAGAGAATACTTAAAGGGGAAGATCATCTCACAAAAGGCAATATGTGCACACTACTACTACTGCCACAACTACTATTACTACTTCTATTGCAACTACTTGTAGGGCTAAGAGCATTGAGATGAAGATTTCAAGAAGTATACGTAGATACAGATTATCAAAACGACATATAAGCAATGTCGTAGGAATGGCTAATTGCATTTCATTGGGAACTTCCAGGGTTTGATGAGAGGGATGTTCAACTGACCAAAAGGCAATAGGTTAATGCTACTTCTGCTAGTGGTCCTACCACTGTTCAAAATTATTACTAATGATATCAACGCTACTGCTGTGACTACTATTAAAACTATGCTTAAGGATATGAAGGTGAAATTTTCAAGAACATTTTTAGGGAGGAAGCTGAACCGAATCAGAACACACCCTCTATATGCAGGTTGTCAAAAGGGTGTAACAACGATATCTTAGGAATAATCTGGGGTATAAATTTGAAACTAACATGGCTTGTTGTGAGGGATGTTCAACTAACCAAAAGAAAATGTTTGCATACTAATGCTACTGCTTCTACTCGTATACTGGTACTATTGTTACTACTTCTATTAATACTGCAGCCACTAAAGCTTAGGATAAAATTAAATAAAAAAACAAGTTTTTTTAAATGAAAGTAAGGAGCGGCATTAAAACTTAAAACGAACAGAAATTACTCCGTATATGAAAGGAGATTTTCCTCCTCAACGCCCCGCTCTTTACGCTAAAGTTTTTTGCTGTTTTAAAAAATAGAGTTAAGAGAAAAAGTCAAACTTTAGCGTAAAGAGCGGGGCGTTGATGAGGAAGCAGCCCCTTTCATATACGAAGTAAGTTTGTTACTAAAAAAATATGCAAATTTCGAAGTAAGTTTGACTCTTTCTCTTAACTCTACTTCTTAAAACAGTAAAAAACTTTAGCGTAAAGAGCGGGGCGTTGAGGAGG
>JAAAKL020001752.1:0-12422 GCA_010016065.2 Carybdea cf. marsupialis auct. non (Linnaeus, 1758) | reverse complement strand
TAAAGTAATACTCCAAGTTCGTACTGTAATTGATAAACTAATAAGATGATAAATTCACATGAGTAGCATAATCTTTCTTAGAATGATTATAATGAAATAAGGAATTCTATAATGAATAACTAATGACACATAGAAAGAATGCAAGGTAACAATAAAAAATCTATCTTATAACTCTTTTTAATCATACGTAATCCATGGTGTTGATTTATTAACGAATGATTTGTTTGATCGTGTAATGCAGGCAAGATTTAATTAAGAAATCATCTTGATGTTACCTTGGGATTGTTAAAGAAAATACCATAGAATATACAAATTCCTCTACGGAGAACATCTCAAAAGCGCACTTTTTGCATCTATGTACATGCAATTAACCAAACAAAAAGGAAGGTCAATATCTATGCATCTCAGGTAGACTTTGAAAATTCAATGACAGGCTTTTTGATCATGAAAAGTAATGGTATTGTTTGGACAACAAGTCATCAGTCTTCAATCAAATTTCTACCAACTCTGTACTCATAGTTATTTGTAATGCATTCCTGTAATGAGATTGGAATGAAGTAAGATGGAGTGGATGTGTTATAGACGTGTGTATGTATGCAGTGGTTGACTCGGCGTTTTCAGTGCAAGATATCACGTGTTCTCGGTCAGCACTATAAGCATTCATAATTATTGAGTTATTATGAATACAGTACTGTACTGTATATATAAGATCAAGGACTGTATATATAAGATGACTAAAGACTATCGTAATATGACATTAACATAATAAAATGCTCAGATGCTAGCTTTCTAGCTTTCGATCTCTAACCCTTAATTAAGTATACCAAGGACGTAAGTGTTAGACTTGATAATCGGCGCAGGGAACTTTTTTGACAGTTTCGGCTGACGAGTTTTTACCTAAAGGCTCTGATTGGTATGAAGTTGAGCTATAAATTAGTAGCTAGTTAGGCAGTTTATTAGTTTATCAAGTAGTTGATGAGCCCTTTTGTTCTGCGCTCTTGTAATAAGTTCATGTTTCTTACATCTGTTAGTATGTGAAGACAAATTTAGAAAATTAATGCTTACATCGATACATATAGATTCCTAATATATTAAATATATTATGACCTTTCGATGTTTATCTTCTTTTCCTTGTAGCTTTTCAAATCTGTCTTTTTTGCTTAATTGTACTATCAAGTAAATGATACGATATGTATGCCCAAGGAAATGATCAACTAATCGTTTCTAAAGTACATTAATCCAGTCAAATTTACTAATTTAGTATAGGAGACACAATATCGTGCAAACATCTTTTCAATGTAAACGAATAAAATAATAATAGCTGCTAAATTAACAATTAATACCAAATTCAACGTTAGAGATTGAGGAAGAGAAGAAACAACAACATGAAATTGTTACAAGAGAACAGAAAAAATTCGGCTAATTAACTGCTAGACAAACTATTACACTGCTGAGCTAACTACATCAATAGAGCTGGAGAGGGATTCAGTAGCTTAACATTTGAGAATTATATGCATACTAGTTATGAATAAATGTTTCCACTCCTGTTTTCATCTCTTTCACCAAATCGCAGAATTCTCTGTAGTTGATATTTGTCGGTGGTGGGTAGTACCCCTAGTTACTTTCCGTAAATTGAATATTCTTGAGATGTTTATTCCTACGCGTAAAATACTCATCAAAAGCTATAGATTGATGTACAACTTATGTATACAATAGTACCTTAAATCCGTCAAACAACGCTTACACTTTTCACGTTGGGTTTTTGGCTATAGGAGTGCCACAAACGTGATGTCCTTCATAAATACCTTGTGACCATAACGAGTCAAGCCTGCAGGCCCTGTAACATCAATGTTTGTAAACTATAACCTTCAAACTAAGGAATAAAGTACAAAATTTTAAAGAGCAAGGAGTTTACACCCGGCTAATCTCCTTAAGAACTTGCAGCGAGATCTTCAATGCTTGCCGGTTCTTCGTGTCAGACTATGACGTCACAGATTACATTTGGCAACATATGCAAAAGAAAACGGCCTGAGTAGGTATAATTAACTCTTCTTTTATTGAACAGCCAATTGTGACGTAAGTGCTAAATACTTAAACTTATTTTTAAAATTCTTTCCACCAACAGCAAACTAAGTTTTGTCGTTTCACTAATAGTTTCATCAGCGCTATTTCCATATGTAAGTACTCAGGCGGACACAGTAGCAATCATGAAATACATGGTCCCTTAAAAAACATGAATGAATATGTCGGGGATTGAAACCTGGATGTCTCACACCGAAATGTCGACTTAAACCCTTCACTAAAATGGGCCATAGTTACAATGCCTGCATACTTACATCTGGAAACGGACTTATGAAACATTAAGCTAAACGAAAAAATACATTTTGTTTATGGTATTGGTGAGAATTCGGGATGGACCTACCGGATTGTTGACTATATTTTTACTATTTAGTACAGTGGTTGAGTCTGGATTTTCGGTGAGGGAAGCCCGGAGTTGCTCTGCCAGCAAAACATGCACTTATGTTTCCTAAGGACTATATTATATGAATATGTATAGCGTGATTGATGACGGTTTTTAAAAACCGAAAGCTGCTAGCTTGACTTTAGCTTTGTATAAATCCTTTTTAATGCCTTTTAAATGTATTTTAACCTTTTATTATATATATATGTATATATATATCAATATATATACATATATTTATCAGTCTTTATACAATTCTTTAACACAGAAAACTAAACCCATTGCAAAGCTTTGTAGAACAACAACAAAAAGACCAACTGATTTAAAGGTAAAGAGCTTTCGAAATCAATTCTGTCTTCACAGTGACCTGAAGAAGAAACAATCACTTTCTAAAGCTTGTCAACAGTCCTCCTCGAAACATCATTACCGTCAGCTAAAAATTGTGCAAACAATTCTACCTGTGGTGTACTCTTCCTTTCTCTAAATCTATCACTTTTTTTCTTGTAGTTGTTAAGCCTAATTTTAAGAGCTTTCCTGTTATAACCTGGGTTCTGAGCCTCGCACACTACATAATTAGGCAATTACACTCCTCAAGTAACAAGCTAATCCCTTATTGTTAAAGCATTCTTTTCCGTTATTCCTGGATCTAATAGCATTATCATCATCAATAGAACAACACACATGTCAAATCACCTTACCACACATTGAATAGTCTTTCCTGCCCTTCCTTTTATGCATATATGTATGCACATACATATATCTTTTGCAACAGCTTACTTTCACGTTTAGGAATTGTACATAGATGACCAAAGAATAAACAAGTTTGGTACCTCCGCATTTTACTATTTAATGTATGCCATGATATATCTAGTTTTACCATTTTAACATTTATATGTATACATAACAGACAAAATGAGACTACTAGTGTAGGTGATATTTGAGGCTAACCTCTGAAAGCATCAATTTAACTGTTGCACTGTTTAGCGCAATCATCGAGTTGGCGTTTTATGTGCGAAAGGTGAAGAGATCACTACCAATCATAGCTCAGCCTTTTGAGCCCGCATCTATTGCATACACAAACTGAAACCCTCGACGAAGCGTCAGCATTTCCTTTGCATAACTGATTATCTCTGATCACTGGTTCTGCAATGGAATATTATACAATAGTTTTTCACTGATTAGACTTTAATAATTGAAGATGCCCTTGCTCTTCCTCTTGTAATCAATGAGAACTTGGTGATCAGAATTAAACTCCTCATCGAAGTGTCATCACGTGCCTGAAAAGTGCATTTTTGTATAAGTTAAGAGACTTGCAAAACGTGACTTTGTAAAGTAAAGTTGTAGTAAATGATAAATAGAAATCCTTATAATGAATTATTTATTTTTCATAACGCAATGTTGCAGTGCTTTACTGCACGATATATGATATCACACACAAATACATCTATATATCTATGTATATATACTATGTAGTTCTTGACTGCTTGTGTGTCTGTCTGAGTATATATTGATATATGTGTGTTATATGTGTCCATGTACTAAATAAATCTGAAAAGAAACAATTACCAAATTGTCATGTTTTGTGAATAAATTGTCCATAAAACCACTTAACTTTATACGACGACCTATTTTGTAACTTGCACAGTACATAGTAAATGAGCAAGCAAAACCTCCCATGTTATGGCATTTTCCAGTGAAGGAAGAGCAGTGGGGCTTCTGAAGAAAATAGCAGTATGTAAACAACTCCAGTATGTTTACCACTTTAGTTTCATCCAGATATACATAGCTTGCTATAGATCGACCTGTATATATTCATATTTAAATATTTATGTATGCGTATGTGGACGGTATCATAGTTGTTGCTTTATTCTGTTCTCACTCTTCGAGAGCAGTTTGAGGAATCTGGCATGGTATAGTGTAGTTCAATCTTGGGGTCCACTACAATTTTGTTCAAATATCTGTTCTTTAAATGAAGCATGAATAATCTACGTTACATACAGAGGAAACATGAAGAACCTCTAAACCTTATCAAATAAGAATGAAGAATCGATGCTTCTTATCAAGGAAGCATGAGGAATTGATGTTTCTTATAGAGGAAGAACGAAGGGTGTATGTTTCTTATAGAGGAAGCATGAAGAATTGATGTTTCTTATAGAGGAAGAATGAAGGATCGATGTTTCTTATGGAGGAAGAATGAAGGATCGATGTTTCTTATAGAGGAAGCATGAAGAATCGATGTTTCATATGGAGGAAGCATGAAGGATTGATGTTTTTCATAGAGTAACCATAAAGAATCGATGTTTCTTATAGAAGAAGCATGAAGGATTGATGATTCTCATAGAGGAAGAATGAGGGATCGATGTTTCTCATAGAGGAAGAATGAAGGATCTATGTTTCTTATAGAGGAAGCATGAAGAATCGATGTTTCTTATGGAGGACGCATGAAGAATCGATGTTTTTTATGGAGGAAGCATGAAGGATTAATATTTCTCATAGAGGAAGCATGAAGAATCGATGTTTCTTCTAGAGGAAGCATGAAGAATCGATGTTTCTTATGGAGGAAGAATGAAGGATCTATGTTTCTTCTAGAGGAAGCATGAAGGATTGATGTTTTTCATAGAGTAACCATAAAGAATCGATGTTTCTTATAGAGGAAGCATGAAGGATTGATGATTCTCATAGAGGAAGAATGAGAGATCGATGTTTCTCATAGAGGAAGAATGAAGGATCGAAGTTTCTTATAGAGGAAGCATGAAGAATCGATGTTTCTATGGAGGAAGCTTGAAGGATTGATGTTTCTTTTAGAGGAAGCATGAAGAATCGATGTTTCTATGGAGGAAGCTTGAAGGATTGATGTTTCTCATAGAAGAAGCATGAAGGATTGATGTTTCTGATAGAGGAAGAATGAAGGATCGATGTTTCTTGTCAAGGAAGCATGAAGAATCAATGTTTCCTATGGAGGAAACATAAAGAATGGGTGTCTCAGAAAGAGGAAAGGGAAGAATCATTTGGTCTTTGGCACGTTCCTTAAGATATAGGGTATTATATTGCATGTATTTCTCTGATTCTATCACGTGTAGAACTTTTTTTCGTGTATTGCTTAACGTGAAATCAATGCTGTCAGTTAGATCCTTTCTTGTCTTAAATGACCGAGTCAAATTCTAACTTTCTGTCGCATTGTGTAAAGAAGTTTGCTTGACTTATATAGGGTTGGTGGGGCATAAATTTTGTTTCAAAGTATTTAGTCATTTTCTGATGCTTGTGATGAGCAATTTTTAGACGAAAGAAAAGGAATAATATGCCAACCAAAACATCCATAAAAATACTCCAAGAACAAGTGTTCTACATAGGTCAGGGCAAAGCTTTCCCTCACCTGAAAAACATTATGAGTATTTTTTATTTGCAATTTAGCAATCTTGATGAAAATTTCGGTCATGTTGCCTTCCACAGGGATCCCGTTGATGCCTATACTTAAGGGAATTTTGCTTTAGAGGATTAACCTGGCATAAGAATTTGTGGTATTAGAATTTGTGACTTCGTACCTACAAAGTCTTCTAAACCAGTGCCTCAGTGGAAGTTACGTTCTCATGAAGCACTACTTGTCCTGACTATGGATCTTACTCGAGGAAGGACAAGGTGTATTTGATAAACATAAGTATTGATTAAATGGGTGCAATATTTAGTCTGGAAACATAATAACTAGGATTGTGGATGCCTCAACTTATTCTTGACGTTGAAGTTGTTTAATTTCAAAGCTTAGCAATATATACAAATTCAATAGATTCTAACCATCACTTTATTTTCTTTTCGACCTTTACTTGCGCTAGAAAATTCTAGCGACAGTTAGATATTGCTACTTATGCATTAAATTTGTTGTTTGTTAGTCTTTATTTTACTCGTAAAGGACAAATTAACAAATAATTTAAGTGTGACCGTACGTAAAAAACAGGATTTAGTTAAAACTGTAGTTACGTGCGTTCAAATCTTACTAAGCAGTTCAACGAAGAAGCTTATGTTTTTGTTATTTATATTTTTAATTGTTTTTTGGTATGATTAATGTTGCTTACGTCATTATTATCATTTTGATTTGCTCATTTAGTTCGAATTTAAAAAACTGAAGAATAAATGAGTAGCATTATCAGATTATCAAAATTAGAATTTATTCAGCGACTAGTAAATAAATTTGTTTTTGACATGGATACTCTTATCAGTGTTATCATTAACCTATTTCTTATCAGAGTTGAAAAAAAAAGTGTTTCATCAGTGTTATCTATCAGCTGCAACAGCATCTTATTCTTTGAATAAACCTGTCGTCATATTTATTGTTGCTAATGGTAACTACATATTTTTTGAACTACCTATAAAAATACGCTGCGTCTTTAGTATTGTCACATATTTATAGATTTACATTTCCCATATCCAAATAGTCAACTGATTCACTACCTACCTACATGATGATATTCATATGTTTGTAGTTGTTCTGTTTCTATGACATTTGACAACATTTATCTCATTTGTATACTGTATTAATACAAGATATTAACGTCTTATGTAAGGTAGAAATAAAACTCATGACATGTAGTTGTCATACTATTAGGTATGTGCCTGACAGATCATCATCACGTTGTTTATTCAATAATCACAAATGTGCAGGCTAAAAATGGAAACACTTCAACCTATATATATGTAGTTAAAGAATCCGTTTCCCACTCAACCCTTTCAGAACAACTTGTAGCATTGTAAGCGAAGTTGTCACGAGATATTTGAACCGAGGCACAGTTATACGTTAATCTTATATTACATCTCAGTTGGGATGCCTCAACGTGTGATCGTCCGTCTTCCAACTTACAAATATTTTATCGTAGTCATAATATGTTTCAGTTCAATATGGACTCTTGGTTTACAACCAAATGATATTGCAAGCTGTAATCAGGTACGCTAAACTAGGGTGCACCCTGTTCATTTGCGGGTGAATCCAACTGATGCCTTTGGTGAAAGCACAGTCGTAATTCAACCATAAGCACATACTATGTCAGGCAATTATGCATTACAATGCAAAATACCTGCTGTATTCAAAACAAATTAACACGATGCTTTAATTAAAGCAATTGACAGCATACCATCAATGCAATTATGTTTGAAACTGCAAAGGGACATGAATCAAAACTTTGTGTACCACCTAGGATCTCGATTACTCGATTTTTTAAGCAAGATTTTTGTTTTTAGTTGATAACTAACTGCATGAATATAGTAAAATTATTGCTCTTTCACTACTTTCTGCTGTTGTCTAGCTGTTACTTTGTTTCGGTACAACGCTTTATTATTTAGCATGGTTGTTTTCTACGGAAACAAGTGCAACAAACAATTATCAAATGAGGTTCTTAAGTTAGTGAAGCTCTCCTATTTCCTGATATTCCTTTTGACGGACCAACCGAAAAAACTTCAGAATAAGTGCTTTCCTATTCCCTACGATCAGCAATAGTTTAGCATCATTATCAACGCCTAGCTTCGTGATTGAAAGTTGCGACCGGCAGAATGACCGATTCTTTTGCATTTAAGGTTGACGGTTTACAATTGTGTAACAAACAGGTTCAAGAGAAATACCGCCCAGAATTTTAGTCTATAACGGGGTTTCTTCTACCATGAGTCAATATTAACGTCGAAAAGGCAACAACGAGGGAATAAATAAAAAAGCAAGATGCTTGCTCACCAGTGTATTCTAATATAAACAGATGCCATTTCAAAATGGTACTAAAATTCATAGATGTATTTTGAAACGAAGATAATCACCACCTTGCGAAGAAAAAGCAATCCTCTTTCGATAATTATGTCTACTCTATAAATCTTATACTTCAATTAGTTTTGCCAAGCGGATGGACTTTGGTTCACCACAAACATTGAGTACTTAACGAACAATGGCCTATTGAAGCTTTATCGTCTGGCGTTTCTTTAGAAAGTTTAATAGAGAGATTTAGCATTGCTCTTGTGTAGTTCAACTCGACTCGTCAACTTACTTTCATAATCAAACTCTATATAGAACTACCGTCATCCGCCAGCAGTATTGCACCTAAAGATCATCAATAGAACACTTCCATGTTTCCTTATTTCATAAATATGCCTTTTCTCGCAACAACACAATAATTTCCGCATACATTAGAAAATACAGTGAAACAATGTAAAATATTGTTTACCTCCATTTGACTAATTTAATGAATCCCTTGCGAAATTTGTTGTTCTGTGTCAAACATGTAAGAGAGATCTCCTCAAATTCTTGAGCAATAATCCCATCTCTGTTTCCTCTATTGCGACGAATCACAGATGGCTCATTGACACTTTTGTCATTTCTTTGCATAGCTGCCAGTATTCTATCCTTGAAATTTCTCATTTAGGCCTTTTTAATAGGTCACACAAAACACAATTCCATCTCTTGAGTATCTTCCATTTAAATGCTGTTTGATCTTCAAACAGCCAACTACCAATTATCAACAAGGAAAATTTGATATTCCTTTCCTTTGATTTTTACTTCTCCATAAAATTTTGAAATGGTGCTGATACATCACCCATTTTCAAACATATCGAGTGATCGACATTAAAATATCCATGTTCCAAAAGCCAAACTAAAGAAGTTGTTCAGAGATAGCATTCGACCTATAAACTGTCTATCAGTAAGTCAATATCGAATGATATCGTGTCAGATAAGAAACTTTAACACACTGTATCTTGAAATAAACGGTAAGTACTGCGTCCTTGTTCTTCTTGGCTGCCATTACACTAATCCATGCAGTTTACGGCGATGAATGGTAGCTGAGATGAAATTTGACATCCGCGTGAGTCAAGCTTAGTTGCTTGTTGCCACCTGGTACAGATAGAAAAAATCGTACACAGTTTATAAGCAGCAAATACTTTTGATCAATGATTTGCATAAAAAGGCAGTTGACAGAAAGGAGCAACATTTAAAGCTACGGCTAGAACTCACTTCAATAGCGAATTCAAACAATGAAACAATTCATCTGATTGAATTGGTGTTTCGTTTTCCCCTAATTTATATTAGGTTAACAGGCATACTCTTATCTAACAAGGTCAAGCAAATAACACAAGTTGAACTGCTTTGTTTTCCATTCAAGGTGCAGATACATTTAATCAAAGATAAGATCTTGGTTTATGGAAGACTAGTAACATTTTCAGTTGAGATAAAACTGATAATGCGTATAGAGAAAGGAATACGAAAGCTGAGGACGAAGAACAAACCTGTTTTTTACAAAATTTCTTTACGGAGTCTTTCTAATCGTTCTCAAATTAAGACAAAATAAAGTGGCAAAATAACGCCTATAATCGAAATAACGTTATAACATATTTAGTCTATTTAATGTTAAAAATGTGGCAAGAGTTTTTTAATCGCAGGCCGTACTTCAACAGTTTTCACAGGTTAAGTGTTCTTTGATGTTAATTTAGACGAAAGTAAATAAAACACAAAACAGAAGAAGATGTGTAACAGAAAAACGAACCGTCTAAAGATCCTTTCCATAGAAGGCATGAAAATTCTCGCAAATCAATAAGGTTATTGTATTGTGCTAGAATAGCGTAATGAAATAGGCTTTTAGGTATAGTAGAAATAGGATGAATGGTGTATTAGAGTTGATTACGAAAGGTGTATCTTCGGTGGTGAGAGTCATGTCATCAAGAGACATATAGCTCATTATGATTAGCAAAATGAGGCTATTCATGGAACAAAACCATATCCTAAAACGCTTAAATTGCTCTTCATAGGCACTATTTAAATTTAAAATTGAACAATGTGATAAATGGATTAAAAAAAAGAATACTTTATTTACTGAAGCTAATCACTAAATAGAGCAAAATATGTTTGTATGGAAAGAACTGGTGCGACATTGATTAGTTGCTGAAATACCAAATGATTTCTACACTATAAGTGGGCATATGAGTGCTATTTTAATTGTGTAGAAATGTTGTTGACAGGCGCACAGACTGTAAGTGACAACGTTCATTTATTAACATTTTATCAATTTGTCGGATCATTTAAACGGTGCCACTAAAATAAGCTTTTTAAAAGATCAAGAACGTGCTGACATAGATGAAAGCAGCGTGCAGTTAAAATGATGCTTGGATCAGTTAATCAGTCAGAAACTTTCATTTGAGAATACTTAAAATATGCAGTGTGCCGATTTAGTATGCCGTTATGTATACCAAAGTACCTCGGAGGTAATCCATTATATTTGAGCTAAACTTAAACATTTGTTAACATTGAACTTTTTTTCTGTATTTTTTACTGAGGGCAAGGGGTTAGTGCGGTAATGATTGTGTAGAAAACTATCATGGAACCAAATCGACTCTATACCTATCTTTGATGTTTGAACTTGGTATGTTGTGCGCAAGTGCACACCCTACTTGACGACTCTGCAGTCATTAACAGATGTCAGGTTCGAACCTTGTTAATGGTCTCTGGTTATTACATTAGGGTTTAAAAAATAGATTTTCATTCTTTGTTTTTACTTCCAAAACGTCCAATGGGTGAGCGATACAATAAGAGATTTCCTTCTCTATTCCATCTATTGTAGTAAAGAGAGACTGAGCTCAAGGTCTTACAGAGTCTGATGTCGACGTCTACTAAGAGGAATTTGTTTAACGAGGACTGAAACTAGGCAAGTCCGTCATTGATGCACCATAGTTCAGCTAGCCGCGTAACAGGTTACAAAAGTGGAATCCCTTTTTTAAAAGTCGGCGACATTCTTCAAGCACATTGCTGCCATTTTTCTTAATGATAGATCAAATCCTTACCTCTGAGCACTATAGACACATTACATCGAAGAACCTAAATAGAAAATCTATTATTAGAATAAAGTTTACTAACGAAAAGTATGATTAGACTAATTGTATTAGTTTTAAAAGATACTAACTTTTATGAACAAATGAAATTTAGAAGTAAAAAGTAATAAATTTAAAAGTTGAATGTAAGTGAATAACATCTAATGGACCCAAGGTTTTCTTTGAGATAATCCTGAGTACATGATGTCGATTATTCATGATATTTAGAGTTGGCTGTTTACTTTAAATCACAGTTTAAGGTATCCAATTTTTTTTCAGTTGTAACGATGACGAAGCCAAAGGTTTAAGTACTCCTTCGGTAAGGTGGAAAGCTTAAACATAGAGGTAACCGCAGTCTCGAATTTTGCAATACTTTGGCGTTGTTGAGAAAGGTTTCCAATCTTTTATTGCTATGTAATATTATAGAAATACGACAGACTTGGCTATGAGATTATTACCTTAAAATACAGCGATGTAAAAGATGATATTCTTAGGGTTGTTGAGCTGAAAAATGCTTCCTGCACCTTTTGACTATCTTTAGATACCAAAACATCAAGACTATGTTTCTTGATCCGCAGTCTTAACACTCTGGTTACACAATGCATGCCACCTTTTCTTGCTTGACGAGGCAAGTTAGATGACTTGCATCTATATTATCGAAGTATCTAACAAAACTACCAATCGGTATTGTCAATAACAGTTGTTAATAAATAAGGCGTCAAGGTATTAATAATGTATTATCTGTCTGACCTAGTGCTTCTATGAATTTTTCTTCCAAAGTTAAAAGGAACTCCTTTGGTTTAAATCATTGAAATCAAAACAGTGAGTATTAAATTTAAAGCAAGCACTCAAAAATGTTACCAAAATAGCTAAGATATTATTATTCCTCGGGCGAGATGCTGTAAAATGAGACTAATAGAATACGAAATGGCAATTAGCAGAGAACAAAGGACAACAAAAGCAATCTTTCAAAAACCACATGATCTAAAAAAGCTACTACTAATGGTATTGACAGTACTACTAAAACTATTACTATTATTGCCACCACAACTGCCACTACCACTTCTACCACTTCTACTACCAACACCAACACCACTACTACTACTAGAACTATCACTACTTCTACTTCTACTTCTAC
>JAAAKL020001751.1:0-29206 GCA_010016065.2 Carybdea cf. marsupialis auct. non (Linnaeus, 1758) | reverse complement strand
GAGACCAATCATAAAATGTCAAACCCCTTACAAAAGGAAAAGAAAACATAGTACACCTTTTGTTTCTGATTTACAATCTAATGCTTCTATTGTAGGTTTCAAAAAAGTCACTTGTCTTTGAAAAACTCCTCTAGATATAAGGGCAATGCAACCTTCACCAGGAGATAGTTCATTGTAAATTTTTATTAAAGAAAGCCAATTATTAAATCACGTGGCAAAATGTTCTTAATATGACTTGTCTACCTCTAGTTTATTTATTGTTGAATATCATGAGCTTCCTTTTTGTAGGAGGATGTATTGCCAAAAGCATGGGCTTGCCAATTGATATTGTTGTTGCTGTGAACCAAAGTGCAACAATGAAGGATGTTATCAGTACTGGTATTTTGGAAAAGAGTCAAGTTCATCTTAAATCATCATCAGTGTCCATGGACATTGCAGTAAGTGGAGTTCTTATAGAAGTGCATTTGATGTATAACATATAGCCATGGGCATGCCCAGCCTTCTTAAACTGGTAGAAACATATATATGATATCAAGAAATCAAACCCAGTTTTGAAACGATTTGAACTTGTGAACTTGTATGAACTTGTAACATTGCCATGATGATTATTTCAAATTCTGGGTAACAGAAGAGGAATCTAAACAATAATACAATCTTATTGTTCCTTGCCTTATCTTCCAATTCAGCTCTACTCCCGGCATCAATGGCAGTGGTGGTATTCACATTTTCATTTCCTATCCAACTATTAAAGTAAAATTCCACTACTTACAAACGATGCCATAAAATGTAGAAAGGGTTTTATGCTAAGCAAAAGATGATTGTTAAAATCGTTAAGTCTCGATGCCTGCCTATTTATCTAATTGGGACTGCCCTAGAAAAGTACAAGTACTATTTATTTAATTCCTCTAGTGTTATCCCAGCTCCAAGGAGTCTCGTCTTGAGAAGCCCCATTAAAACTGCACGAAATAGCGAAAACATTTTAGTACTGAAACACTTTTTTCTTTTGACACTCCTCAAAGTACAAAATCGTCAGAATTGAGATAGGAAGAAATCAAAGAAAACTTATACCACACTGTGTTTTGAAAGTAGCCAATCAGAGGTTTGACTGCTAGACTGGTGTTGTTTTGACCAATCAGTACTAAAATGTTTTCGCTATTTCCTGCAGTTTTACTGTTTTGTACCACCAACAAACTATTAGAAACCCAATTATAAGACTAGGACGTCGGCCCAACCGTACTCTAATGAAACAGCGCCGTCTTGAGAAAGGTTCCCGTGTGGGGAGGGTAATAGCGCTAATCAAGGGAGGGGCGGACGCCGCAAAGATCACCCCACATGAGATGGGAAGTCAGTTATTGTTGCATAGTTCTAGGCCATTCTGAGAATCCGTCCCGTACCCAGAGTGGTCAGAAGCCCGCAAAAGGCCAGTACGTAACAGAACTCGGAGAACCAAAGCTGTATCATCTGTAGCATCTCGCTCATTGAGACCGCTTGGTTTAAATGTATTTAATTTGTATTGCCAGGATGACTCTTTTCTACGCAACGTGGGTTCGGTTTCAGTTTTGTCTATAAATTTAGATTTCCAATCCTTGCAGATGACCACCTCGGAATCATAGGTGTGCCTAGTTTGATCATAATGATAGTGTAGGTCTGCCTTTCACCTGGCCGTTTTGGAATCAGTCCAGATAAAAGGAAGAAAACTCATGCTTTGAAGACAGAAAAAATTTCTCTTATCAGTGAACCTTTTTGGTTAAATTCGTATTTCTTCGCTCACTGGTCAAAAGTAAAACCAAGCAGTCCAAACTTTGATTAGATATT
Organism: Carybdea cf. marsupialis auct. non (Linnaeus, 1758); assembly: GCA_010016065.2. NCBI lineage: Eukaryota > Metazoa > Cnidaria > Cubozoa > Carybdeida > Carybdeidae > Carybdea > Carybdea cf. marsupialis auct. non (Linnaeus, 1758). The sequence continues at coordinate 27,391 of JAAAKL020001751.1, read as the reverse complement.
TTTAAGATCAGAGCTGGGTATAGATGCATTCTTTCCTCTTCCCACTCAAACGAGTTTGTACTCTGAGGACTGGCAGACGAAAAGAGTACCTAAGTACAAAGGTGACTTTGCACCTCCGAGCTATTTTAGTTGACCGTCTTCATAATTGAGAGAGCTATGTATCTGTGTTGCAATTTGTTTAGTACTGTGTAAGTATATTTATTGTCTTGGTGATGCAATATATTTATTTGATATGAAAATTGCATAATGTTAGTAAGTTTTTTTAATAAAGATTTAACCAGCTTCCTGTCAAAGTAAAGATAAAATCAGTTGCGATCCGGATTTGTAAAGTAGAAGGGAAAGGAGACCCTCACTCAGCATATCTGGAAAATCCAAGAATCAAAGTGTCCAGGTAGACAAAGCGATAATGAGCGATTGCAAGCGCGAACACTTCCGTCCTTTTCCTAACGTATTTAATCCCAACGTTCCAAACGTGCTGACATACCAATACAGTATTTCCCTGCAGGTCTTTATTTTGTACTATTAAACAGTTTGTAACTGATTTAATAACGTGTTGATGATGATTTCCACCAGTTATGATTAAGGCCGCGGAGTGGAAAGTTTTTGTGAGTTTACGTTTGCCAATATTGGAGACAATTCTGTTATTTATGGTTTGCTTTTTTACATATTCTAGAATTATCGGGTAGGAAAACATGTGTTTGGGAATGTGGTTTGTCAACAAGGATACGATCATAACTTTTATTCTACTTGCCCAGCATTTTCAAAGTTTTTGTTTGCCCTTTGCAGGTTCCCGTAAATTTTGAACGGATCCTATATTTGTACTCTGGCGGTGACGTGAACCAGGTTAACGCTATCATGAATCAGTTTGAAGATGAAGGTCGCAGTGTCATACCCCCGGAACTATTAAATGAGGTAAGACTAAAAGTACATGGTTTGTTACCAATCATGATGAACTGTTTTTCCTGAAAAAATCCCGATTTTTTATTAGGCAATGCTACATCCCCCTTTCCTAGTGGCTTGCATATCAAATGTAAACAGAGCATCATTGACGTGTTTTTTTTATCAAAAGCTATCACCGTGTTGTCTTAGGCATCTAGGCATGTTTGCTTTCTGCAACTGCATCTTAAATATAGTGGCATCCAAAGGTAGATTCGTAGAGCTGCAGTGGAATTGGAAAATATCCGCGAAACTTTTGGGTACGTTCTACAAGGATGGTTAACAGTAGTCTGTTGTATAGGCTATCGTAGGAAGAAGTCTGGCAATAAAAGATGATATTTTCCCGGCCCTCCCCTCCTCCAGCATGTTTTCCCCCTATATCTTAAGCTGTCTTGGCTTGAGTTGGTCTCAGTATTGAGGAAGGGGAGTGGCATAAAGTCTTCCTTCATTTATTTGATGGAAGGTAGAACCATAGATTTAGGTACTTCATTTGCTCAGCTCAAGAGTACTCGGGTTCATATATTTCACACTCAATACGAGAACACCATGCTTCTCCCTCCTGTCAAAATACTACTTATAAGATCACGATGCCATCTCCTATAATGTTATCTATTGCAAACACAAAATGCTGCTTGTACGTTTCCTTAATGCATTTAATAATAAAAATAAATTTTGGGGAAACTTCAGTGCCATATATTCATTCTGTAGGTTTACAGAGATAGTGGCGGATATTGACTTTGCATTGTAACAACAACAATACAAACATATTCAAAAAAGAAATGGTCACTGATATCAGTAAGAATCGCAAATGGTCACTAATGTAACTTTGTAACGTTGAATGAAGTGGAAGGGGGTGGAATAATTCGTGATTTTTACAACATAGTCTTACATACAACAACGCCAACCCATATATATCAACTGGTTGCAGAGTTCATTTTTAATGGCACCCACTACTCTCCTCAAGAGTGTCCTCATGATCTGTAAGTGGAAAATTGTAAACAGACAAGGTACGATTATTATTGCAAGGTCCTAACGCCAAACCACAAAATAGAACATCGAAAATTACTTTTCGATTTAGGTAAGACTAAATGGTAAAAATTCAAGGCTTGATGTCAATTTTCACCCAATTCCATATTTTGGGTATTTATAGAGATAAATCTAGGGCCTAAAAATGTACATATGTGTAAATCGAGTCAGGTATACGATTCACAGTGCTACACGTTTTCGCCAGATTCTGGCCACAGCAATCATCTACAGTGAAAGTAGAAGAAATTCATAAACAGGGCGCCTCATTTATCTACGACTACAGAGGGTTGGAAACGTTTCATTAAAATTTATAAATGAGTTTAGGTGTAGCCGTTACTAAGACTGTTGCCACTTTCAAGCGGCGTGTTGTGTTTGCCACTCAACAATTGTTGCATGCAACCCTAAGAGACGTAAATCCTATCACACCAAACGTTTATTGGTTTACAAATTCAAATGCGGCTGTAATAGCGCCTACATAAGACTCACATCACAGAAACTGCATGACAGAATCCCCCAGTATGTGACGACCGTCATAAGTGAACATAATATTGTAGCAAAAAGTTTTACGTGATGGTGTTAGTAGAACTATCCCGAATTCCTGAAAAGTGTCTCGGCAACTGACCAACATTTGATTTATAGCTTTATAGCACGGACAAATATCAAAAGGATCCCTTCAAGGTATTTTTTAAAAATTATTTCACCCTGTTCAGGGCCGAAGTCACTACTAGGAACGGGGTTACTTCTCCCCTTCAGATGACAATCTATTAATGCTTGCTCTTCATGTTATTCATGCTTGCTCTTCATGTTTGCAGTCCCGTTTTTGCCCTCTCTTTCGAAAGTTTATGAGAGTTTCACGAGAGCAGATGACAGAGCACAGAACCGCCGGGATCATGGCAGGCAAGCTCAGGGTCGGTTCGAACTCACGTCCCTCGGATTGTGAGTCTGATGCTCGACCACTATTCCACTAGTTCAGCGCATACTCCATTTCGTCCTGCTGCTCTGAAAGAAGCATTTATCAAACAAACAAACGTGTGTTGTGTCGACAGAAAGAACTTGCTTACAGCGTACGCGTTTTTCAGTAGCATGACTGACCGAAAATGTGTCACTCGTACCGGCTTTACTTGCAACAGCGCATTTTAATCCTCTCCAGACTCCTTGCTGTAGTCAGTGTCTGGCGAAAGCGTTTAGCAACATAAATCTGTTATTTAACGCAGTTTTCAACGTCTGTACTACCAATAAAGTTGACACGTGCCATGGACGGGAATTTTATAGCTAACAATAATCAGAACAGTGGGATTTGTGTAGTTGTGTAAGTTGCCACTGAAATGATATCTCAATTGTACACTTCTGCTATTGATGGCTTCGGGAACTGGGGTAGTGTGGCTGACATTCCTTCTGTTTGCCTATTACTTTCCACCGGTGACACTCTTTGGATGCAAAGTTGCCTAACTCAGCATTCACCGACAGACCTTGTACTACTACTGATCGTTTTGTTTATGCCAAGGAGTCCAGCATGCAAAGCCACTTTGTCTCGCTTTGAAGTAGTTGTTATTTCAGTTAGACTCTTTTCCGTCCTTGACATTTAGGGCAGCAATGAAAATTTCGGGTATGCTGTGGACGGAAGTCATAGCAAAGTATATAGGGAATGTGACGTTATTCTGGCAGTGCGCAACAGATTTCTCGTCCTTGTTATGGCCTTTAAACATTCCGTCCATCATACGCGCAATTTAATTTTTGAGGGATCTCAGCAGCTTTTGAGGGCATTGAAAAGGTGTTTCATGGACGGAATCAGAGAAAATTACTGTAAAGAGAGGTTAAATTCCAGATAAAACATTCTGTGATTATACCAACCGTAATTACGCAAGACCAAGCTAGGTTTGTACAGTGTACCAGTAGTATGGAATTACTATTAAGCGTACTTGCACGGTGCATGCTCAGGTAAACAAAGACTACTGTCACGGGTTAAAAGTAGCGGTCGGAAATTATATTAGAAATATTAATAATGAAGACATGGAGGTACACTTTCTTAAAACAATGTACGACTAAACATTTTTAATCAAAAGTGATGGTAATGATCATGTGCCCATTTGAATAATTAACAAAGTTGTCTTAGATAGACGACTCACTATCCGCAAAAATAGTAAATCTAGTTTGACTAAGTTATTAGATATAGAATTGGACATGTTAATTCAGTCTTTTTGTTATAAGTTGTACGTTCTTGAGCTCTTTCATTTCATGGTATGCGATTAGCTATACCAGGTAAAAGTTTAGACTAGTGTTTCAAACAGGATCTAGCCCTTCGTATCGCTCTTTAATCAACTTTCATTTAATAGATTATCGTAAATAATCTGTAATCAGTGAGGAATTCCGAACTCTTTGTTACTCTGTTGTCCTTCCTCCTCAGTTTATCGAATTGTCAAATGCTAGCAACGCCAGAAGGGTGTTCCCCACCATTCCCACAAATTGTGATATAATCAAATTTAAGATGACCAAGATACTATAAAAATCCGTAGGGGGCTTTCATGAACATACGAGAGCAATCTTAGCTAAGTTGCATTTTTTTGCTTAGCACTCTTGATTGCAGTATGTCAGTACTTTTCGTCTGTAACCTACCGTCCATGACAAAAGCCTTGGTTCACTCGAGTGTGCACACCTGCCTATATGGTGCAATGATTTTCCGTCCGTGACATGCAGAGATACTCAATATTTCTCTTACAAGCATTTTGAGGGATGTGATCGGGCTCTTCAAATCCAACTTCATCGCTCTGAGCCGTTTGAGCGGTGTAATTGGCTAGGACAGTTACACAATTTTTTTTCAGAACAATTACCAACCACTGTGAAACACAATGTCTTTTTAATAGCTTGCGCATGACGGCAGTTTATCATTTATTAGGGAGTAAGGCATTCTCTTTGGAATAAGTGTTAATATATTTTTAACCAATTTAGTTTTTCTTGTACCCTGAGACGAAGTATGTAACTTTTGCATGGTTATTGAACACGTTGTAAAATTGGTTATGTAATCCGTTACATTTTCGGACTCAATTTCAGCCTGTGTTGAGACATATAAGCGCGAGCGACTCAGTTTCTATTGCTGATTCTTCATATTAAATGAAGTCAAGGGTCTATCCAGAAAAGCAGACCAAGCTCACTATCTTTTCCGTTATCTATTACTTATTCACCATCTCCGACTCAGGCTCCGATTAACTCTAATTTGTATGACATTGTTACATAACATACAAAGTCTCTAACAAGAATGAACTAAATATATCTACCAATCAGAAAATTACACTAAGGAAATGACATACACCCACTATGGTGCTTTACGGCTGACAGCTCCGCAACCGTATTCGGCACCACACCATCATCAGGAGGAACCACTTCGAAGTTTCGCCTCTTCCTCGACTGCATTTTTGAAGTGGCGAGGCCCATCCATCTGCACTTGGTAACCTGGTACCAGTGTCAACTGCTATCTTTCTAACCAAGACTCATCCTCTCTCTTCAACCAAATCCAGAATGATGCCCTCTCAGTTGTTTCTTGTGCATCTTTAACAAACTTCCATATCACTGGGTTCGTACAGCAGAATCGATGGCGCAAGGTGCTGATCAGCCCTCACTCAATACACCCGCGGGCACCTACCACGATATGGTAGAACTCTATTTTCCACCCCTTTTCTTCACACACCCGTATCTCCTGTCCTTTCATTCTTCTGCACGCGCGAGATTCTTTTCCCACGGCACTGTCAACTCCAAAACAGTCCCCACTTTCCTTTCTTCACTCCATATTACAATATCTGGTCGCTGTTTTGTTAAAACAAGTGGGAAGACCAAGGTATTCTGGCTATCCACCTCAATTTTCCACTACCCTTTCCATCTCTCATCAATGCTTACTGTCTTCGAATGACTCCTTGACAAGCTTCTTGTCCCCGCTTTGTGAAGGGTCATCTTTTTGATCTTTTCCACTTTTGGCAGTCCTCCATGATTAAAATTCTTAATCTTCTGCCGCAACAGCTTTCCAGTTTCTTTCAATACCTAATTGTGCCGCCAGGTATATCTCTCAATTGCAAGATGGCAATTCAACTGGATGTGCCTGGGCGTTCCTCTCTTCCCACAACGACATTTATCATTATTGTCTAGTTTCCAACGAACAAGGTTGACTGGTGATGGCATAACATCATATGACGACTTGATTAGAAAAGACGCTCTTGCTTGCTCCCACTTCCATATTTTCTTTCCATCCATTCTCTTCTGTATTTCACATTTTATTGGTTCTAACTGCCGGTGGATTGTTTCTGATTTCCGGGTCATGGGAGTAGCGAAGCTTCATCACTGTCCGAACCTTTGCTGCTTTATATTCTTCGATAATTGATGCAATGGGTAATTGTCCTTCCTTTCCAAATAATGCTGTGTTATTTAGCGCCTCTGGTAACCCCAACCACTTTCTTATATAGACTCCACATCGTTGTTTGATTCGTTCTACTGGTTATACGGGGATACAAACCATATTGCAAGTACCAGCATTTTAATTTCCCCGGTAGCTCTGTCTTATCTATTGCCTTCAGCGCTTCATTTGCTTGTTTTTGAATCGCTGCACCTTGGCTTCTGTCATTCACTGTGGCTTTATACCATCTTCCCAGGCTTTTAGCAGGTTTTTCTTTCACCGTTGGAAGTACCTCCCCTCCGATCTTGTATACCGTCTCCTTCTGCTTTTCATTCTTGTATGTCACACTGCTTGACTTCTTGGCTTTGAAATTCATTCTCGCCTAATCAATCAGCCTTTCCAACTGAGCCAGTAGATCACTCATTCCTTCCAGGCTTTTTGATTTAACTGCCACATCAACTTTTCTAATTAATATACTACGTAAATTTGGTGATTAACTAAACTCATGACTTTCACGGTTTCCGCAATTATTCATAGACGAATACCATTCCCTGCATATCACAGGAAATACACAGATTGTTACTCATTTTAAGAAAGTCGATTGACAAAAACCGACGCGTCTTCCGAGTTCAACTATACGACAGAGGAATCCCCTCTTATTTTCGCGCACGCTAGGGGAAACTTCCAGCAGGACATGTCCCAAATGCAAGGTATGCGTGTGTATGTCTCCAATGGTGAAAAGTGTATTGCTATCTTATTGATACAATCAATGGCCAACCTTCTTTTACAGCTACAGAAGAATTTGAAAGTTGGACAGATTTCAGAGAAGGACGTTGATGAAACAATCTTGTTTTGTTGGGAAAAGCTCAATTGCTATGTGGAACCGCACACTGCTGTTGCTGCAGCTATTGTCTTATTTAAAGAGAGGTAAGTTAGAAAGACTTCAGTAGGGGATGTAGTATTATTACACCTACAAGCAAACGATACTGTTTAAATTACAACTTGCCATTTTCTTACATAATTTTATTGTAGCTGAACTGAGCTGCTCTTACGATTCTAGAAGAGGCATAACGAAAATACTGCAACAGTTCTAAGTTTAATGCAATTGAGTATATCAAGGTGGTATTTGATGTAGTTTATTTTATTGCATAATTAGGTAAACTAGTATTTTCAACCGACTGGTTTCGCTGCCTCTTTACATTGCATTCATAATAGTCAATTTAGTGAGTTCGAGGCTTATGTTCTTGATCATTACAGTATTTTGTAGTGGTAAGACTGGAGAGACCGTTAGCGGTAACGTCGTAGCCAAGTGAATGAATTGCTTAATCTTGGAGAACAGTGGACAACCTAAACAAATTTTTTGTCGAGTTGGACTTTTTTTTCCTGGTCGTGTTTTTTAATTTTAATTTTGTCATTTCTTGAAGATTCCCCATATGAAGCTTACGTAGTTGCGACACTGGCGTATCATTATCACATGCTGGAACTACAAAAGTTGCTTTAAGATCTCTGTTCTTTGATCTTGCGACCGCACCGCTTAATTACTCTTCCATCCACGAGTTAATTTGTACCAATTTTCTACTAAATTAGATATTCACTATTTGATACTTTCAGTTCGTAAAGTTAGTGAAGTATACCTGTGCTGTTCTCTCTGAATTTTGATAAATACCTTTCTTTACTCGCCGTTTCTACTGCCTTTGGATCCATTGAAGGACACATGACCCTCTTAAGAATGGTGTTTAGTGAGGGGAGACTTTCTGAAGGAAAACAGGTGTGTAACACTTCTTGGGCCTTTTCAGCAGAGTATCAGATTTTGAGTCGGTGTCAAATTCAGAAGAGGAATCCGTTGAAAACCGCTTTTTTTTCTTCATCAGTAACACAGACAGTTATTGTACTATGGTTCTCTGACAGTGATGCATTATCGTCCAGGATTTGAGGTTGATGCGATTTGTGCCGCCGAAAGACTTAAAATAGACAAAAAGAGAACAAAATCTTATTACCTTGTGATACTGATAACTGGGAAGCGCAGAATAAAATTTTAAGGTGTGTTCTTAGGTTCAAGAATTCACGAAATATTGTCTTGGGAAGATGGAACAATTCCTTCTTTTAAGGTGACAGAAGTTGAGGAAATTAGGGCCACCGTTGCCCCGACAAGTTTTTGAATTTGGGTCAACAGACATCGATGGAACAGCAAAAACAGAAGGCGCCCGACAGAACTATTTATTTGGCCTGTTAAAGAAAGGGGATATAAATAAAAGTGCTTATGAGCGTGTTAGGCTGTCAGGATCACAGAGACCACGGAAGTATGGTCTCGCGAAGGTACACAAGGAAGGGGTGCCGGTAAGTCCGATCCTATTGATGGTTAGATGTGCACAACATGAGCTGGCAGCTTGGTGAGGAGAGCTCATCCAACCGATAGTAAAGAAATATAACAAGTATTGTGTACTAGACAGCTTTGAATTTGTTTCATCCATCAAAACGTTGACGTACGACCAGGTGCCATGTATGTGTTCTTTGGACATAAGCAGCCTCTTCACCAACATTCCTCTGGATGAAGCAATAGAAATTTGCTGCAATGAATACGTAATGAACTGTAACCAATACAAACCATCTTTGCCAACTGAAACATTAGGCCAACTTTTGTATTACGCAACTAAAGATGCAGAACTTAGCTTTGATGATGTCATGTACAAGCAAATAGATGGGGTTGCGATGCCCCCCCCCCGGACCCACGTTAGCTAATATATTTGTAGGTTACTATGAGCAGATGCTTTTCCGTGGTAACAACATTATGGTAAAGGCATATTGCGGCTTCGTGGACGATGCGTTTGTTCTATTTGAGAAAGAAGAGTGTACATCTTTTCATTGACCGTTAAATGCTATGCATCCATCTCTTAGGTACACCTAGGAGCGACAGGCAGATTCTCTTTTGCCTTTTCTTGATGTGTTATTGTCGCTCGGCACGAAGAGCATTCACACCAGTGTATACCAGAAACCAGCCTTCACAGGGTTAACCGATTACAGGCCTCATCGGTCTAAGACCGCCTACCTGTCCATAATGTTAGTGATGTAGTATATTTGCACAAGTGTCAGTGCCATGCTGAATACTTAGATAGGACGAGCCAACGCTTTATAGGCAGAATTAAACAGCATGCCCCCGCTATCATCAGAAATAACCCTTCCACATGTCACACAAACAGGAGAAAGAACAACAACAGCATCGGAATAGGTCTTCAATAGGTGAAAATTTGTTGTTTAACCCAGCTTGCACTGCGACATACAATATCCACCGTTTCAGTATTATACACAGGGCTCGCTCAGCTTTTCACCTTCACTTTTTAGAGGCAGTCTCTTTCAACAGGTGTTCTCCTGCATTGTGCCGGCAAAAGGAATTTGTTCTCAAGACGAATCTACTGTAATTTCATCGTGCTCGTTAATTTTTCTCAATACATTCCTATTGCTTCATGGCATTGCCACCATTTGTATGCAGAATCATTTGTTCACTTCATACCTCAAGTCATTATAAAACCAGTTTTTCTGTACATTTTAATATAGCACAACGTTTATCTCTGACGAGTGTTCTCGAAAAACCTTTCAGATACTATGAAGCCGATAATTCATGGTATTCTCAAATTTTGTAGCACGAATAATTTATTCTAGAATTCCTTTCCCGTCAAACAGTACGTCATTCCAAATTTAATTCCCTATCAAATGCATGTTCCGCCTGCTATTGTTTACATGTACGCCTCCTCGTGATAGGTGGGAAAATGTAGTCTCGTTCTGATGTACATCGTAATTGGGATCACATAACGAAAAAACTTATTAACGGTGACGAGATTGTTTTCGTGGATTTTGAGTGTACTAGACAGTGGCGGGGGCTGTTACTGTGAAATAGTCGCAGAAAGTGAGGTAAAATACGTTAATTTTATTATCTATTTTGACTGGACAAAAACTGAAAAGCGAATGTCACATTAAGTTTTAAATTGATTTTCAACTTGAAAATGAGGGTTCGAGTCAGGTGAATTGTCCACAAATAGAAGTCGTATTAATCACGGGATTGATTGATTAAAAATATTTATTTTTACGGAAACGACAACAATAAACTCTTGAGATTCCGGATGGAAAACGTAATTTACAGATAAATAAGAGGACCCAAAGTATGGTGCGATAAACATGATGATATTTTCGTTCGATTAATTTTATTACCGAGCTCTCGACGTAAACAAACATCGTTTTCAGAGGTCTTATGAAAGATCGTTACAAAGGTGATATACGAAAAAGTGCATACAATTAATTGAAAAGGAAGGTACAGATTATGAACAAGGGAGACAACAGTGGCAAAATGAGGTTAAAAAGGATTACAGTGAATGACAAAGAACAACAACAACAACAATAATGATAATAATAAAAATATTAATTTGGGTGTTCTTATTTATCTGTAAGGAGACTCTTGGCAATGAGGTTAAGATGACTTGAAATCTCCTAGAGGCGATCCTGATGCTTGTATTATGTGGATTCCCTATAGTATACACCCTCATTTCTCATTTTTGGTGACTACAGGTATTTAACACCTTTGTGCACTTGCGTATGTAGACCCCATTCCGTGATCTTTCATGAGTCTCCATCCACTTCTCACATTTATATAATAGGATCCATTCGATGGTAGCTACAGATGCATCCGATCTTCTGACCTGCTTATTTTCTGATTTTACTATGCCATGCAGGGCTTGTTAGGCTTGGGCTTTGCTTAGGCTTAGACTTGTATCATGTTCTCATCTTTTTATGACAGCTAATTGTTATACACCCGACGCTTTCTATGACAAAGATGATTCGCCATTATTGCAATGAAAGGAACAGTTTATGGCGTGTTTGTATGACTCATTTCGCGGCTCGAGACTTCGGTTTTGCGGAGCAATGATACCAGGCGTGACAGCACCACTACTCTCTAAAAATACCTTGATGAAAACAGAGAAATTGTAGAGCGGATTCTGCACTAGGCGATAAAATATTTGGACCCACCCTTAGCGAAGACTAGTAGGCTTTCCAAGTACCTGTTTATGACCCCCCCCCCCCCTTTTTATGCATATTATTATAACTATTTCACTCTCTGATTCTTTCAAAACCTTATTGTAGCCTTTTTCGACGCCTTTTATATTTAGATACCATAATGCAGCTTTTAGCATTCATAAACAAAAACACATAATTCTGGCAACATGCAGTATTGTTCTACAGTTACCTATCATATCATGCGTTAATGTAAAGGGTCCATTCTTTACTTTCACCTTACCTCTTAAACTTTATTTGTTGTAATTTTATATTCTTATTTTATTCTTATATACCTATGAAATCGTATTCTCGCTACCAATGTATTCGGACAGAGCAGAATCAGCAAAGACTTCACTGAAATCAGGAGAGTTTTTTCATTCATATTTTCATATTATTTTTAAATAATGCATTTCAAACATGACGATATTCATTGATAAAGATTTTCTTACCTTTAAATTTGAGGTTAAAGTCACTTTTTGTAAAGTAATAAGAAACGGTTTGAAAAATTAACGGTCTTCCACAATATTGGATAGAAGAAGAGGTTGTGGTCTCATATTTAATCCACCCTGTAGTATGTTACTGAGATAGAATAGCAATTACCGTTTATTGAAATAGAACGATAAAAATTATAAACGGATGCTTAAAGGTATTAAAAGTCTATGGTATCGATACTGAGTTTTGTATTGGCTATTCATACCGCTCATTCAGTTTCCCTCTTCTTCTTTTAAGGTACCAAATAATTGATGCAAACGTAAACACAGTTTGTCTTGGAACAGCTTCTCCTGCAAAGTTTCCTGAAACATTCTGGCGTCTTGGCATCCCGTACGAGTTGCCGCAGAAGCAGAAAGATCTTCTGAAGATGCCAACCAGTTGCATTGAGCTAGGAAAAGACGATGATTGGGAGAAAATTTTGAAGACGAGAATCAGAGAAACGATAAAAATGCGCGTAAACGGCAACTGATTATGATGGCATTGGAAGGTTTATGTATAAATATATCGATATTTTGATAGACATACACATATATATATTTTATTTTGAAAACCAAAATCAGTGCCGTGTCTATGTTAGATTCTATATTTACACCTGTAAACCTTCCTCCACACTGCAATATCATGAGGGTCATGGGCCTATGTAAAGAAGGTCTCGTATACATCAGATTAGTAAATGTGATCAGGTATGCATAGGAATCTTAGCTTGAGTTCTTAGTATTGACCTTAAGCTTGAATTCTTAGTATTGACCTTAAGTTATTTAATGAATTGCTCCTATTTTTAAAATAGTGAATCTACTATTTTGTCAGTAAGCCTCCCCCCTATTTAAGCCCATTCATGACGTCAATAACCTCGCAAAGTATGAACCCCCGTCTTTCAAATCCGCTGGAAAATTTCAAGCGTAAAGGCGATTCAAGACTGTGAGTGGAATAATAATATACGATCTGCGCAGTCTCGTCTTGTAATCGGTTTTATAGCTTCGGACCGCAAAACGCCAATCTAAGTTTCCATAAAATCCTACCCTAACTCAACGGGAAGTCCCGAATCTCCTTTTTGAAAATGGAATTTAGAGAAGTGCTTGAATCGGTAGGATTTGAAAACGTTAGGTAGAATCCACACTACTGTAAAACTGTCTTTGAATTGATATTTAATCAGTGGAAGGAGAATTGATACGTAAATGGAACGGCGAGGGAATTTGTCGATGTGAATTTATACGTCGACTGTTAAAGGTTTGTTTACACAAGCAATTTTTATTGCATTTCTCACGACACTTTAAGTTCATAGGTTAATTTGTTTATTTTGTCCTTAAAAATGTAAACACCGGTATCGTTGAGCTCTTGGCTCGGGAAGTTTGGAACCGTCACCGGTACTTGTTCGCACTTAAAGCAATTGACAAAGAAATATATCAATTTGTAGATAGATGAATCAATTCATTTATCAATCCAGTATACAGTACAATATTTATTTATCTGTTTCTTTGCTTATTTATCATCCACTTTATTAATGATTTGTGATTTTCTGTAGTTAATTATGCACGCATATAAAAAAGCCGATACAGCATATGTCAGTATTAAACTGCATATGGACAAAACGTTTGAGTTTATCGATATCGTAATTACAGGTTCAATTATCCTCATTTCATGTTTTACTTTGTATTTTAAGGCAACAAGTGTCTGCTTACAGTGCCATAATAAAAGTAATGTATTTCAATTCTTGTAGTTTGTCTTTCTTTGCACGTTCATGGGGTCTTTCAGCTTTCGAAAGTAGCATCCGAATTAAATGGAGTGGCTTAAAGATAGGAAACTTTGCGCTTTTCCAGGATATTGTAAGTGGAGTATGTGGAGCAACTGACTTGAAAAGGCACTGACGTTTTGAATTACTTTGCTACACAGCTCTTTAATAGGAGTATCAAAATTCGCAGTTGAATCTATTGTTGCTGCTATTGATCGGTGATAAGATCGCCCATACATACGTTAATAGGGTCTGTTATTTATAGTCATCGTACCATCAGATTATTTACGAGGCAAGTCTCAGAATCCTGCTGTGAACAACAGAGTGTGCAAAATTTGTCGTTGTGTAATATATTTAAACTCGGACAACCAAAAGATGAAGTCAGCAGATTTTTCACGTCGTCAGTACATGATCGTTAAGGTGTAGGGTACCGAAAATTATGCAAATAGGGTGTGCAAAATGACAATCTATGGAGACGAGATAAGTCTCAAAAGAGAGCCTCGAGTAGTAGTAATGGAAATGAACCGAGATCAATGAGGTTTGCATTGAGTTTGTTAAGGTGAAGGCTTCCTTTCTAAAGAGGATTCATTCTGAAGAAATGGATGCTGCAGTAGTAAATCCACCTTTAGGATAAGGACGAGGGTGTTGAACCAAAAGAGAACGAATGTCGGAGAAATGTGGGGTTCTACAATGATTCTCACTGTGGAGGTATTTTTGCGATGAACAGGTCCTCTGATTAGAATTGGTCGCCCTACAGCGACGTGACTGAAAGATTTACACGACAGCAGATCGTAGTAGGATGGGAACCTTACCATTTACGTAGTGAATGTCCAAAAAGCGGCGAGAAGCACTGAAGAGAGAACTGACGTTAAGGCTTGAAAAAGCTCAGTACGAAAGCTAAACGCCTGTTCTAATTTCTAAAGAATGTATGAGCAAGTGTGGTAATATGTGACTTATGTTACGTAAGGGAAACGATATAACGGTCCCGCAAGGTGTCAACAACAATAGCACCATAACGTGAGTGAACAAATGTAGCAGGATATAAACTTCATATCAATAAAGCTACGAAATTTCATTAGTTTGACTTAAAATGATTTAAAGCTTGTTAGGGGGTTGAATGTTTAGACTGTACATACGGCTGTGGTTTCGAAACAAGAATATAGTCATCATCATAGTGCTTGTCAGCCAATGGTTGAAGAGAAGACGAGCATTTAGATGGGAAAGGACGGGGAAATGTATGACCGGTGGGTCAAACAATTGCCACCTCTTACATCTAATCAAAGACCTTATGCACTCGTGTAGTACCAAATGAGTTCCTTTGGTTGCTTATTGAGGAAACGTGGGATCTGTTTACGTTTAAAACCATTAAGTGAACGCGCGTTAGCATTAAATCGCTTGTTTGGTGTAGCAGAACCTCATAAAATGAGACTTAAATTCAATATTTTCACCCACTTTCCGAGTCTGACTTCGCTTTTTTGGCACCTATTTTTATACTGTCCTGGTGAAAGGAAGCCTTTCATCGCGCGCGCTGAGTGGCGCCTCAACTGGGATCGTCGTTATTGATTACTTTATTCTGTTAAACTACGTGGCTGGTTGATAGTTTACCAAATTCCATGCATTTTGTCCTCAAGGTATGAAGTTTTAAAAACATCGAAACACCGATTCATGTTACGTTTGTAGTGTTTTCATGAATCTAACAAGGAATGAAAGGCAGGTCACTGGCACCTGAAAACCGGTTGCGAATGGGGGGGTTGGCATGGGGAATGGCCTTATTAGCATTTGCTTGCAATATACTTAGGAGAAGGACGAGCTACGAACTTCAGACTCCACTAGAGATTTATATACCATTACTGGCTTGCGTATCGTTTGATCTCAATAGAGGCTAAGGATGACTCCACTGAGAAACACCCCGTCATGCTCACTGCTACCTCGAAGGGCAGTACAAACGCTTCATAGGTGTCCTTCGATCCAACCACTTACTCATGCCTTCGGGATAGAGCATAAAATCATGAAAATCCTTTTGCATAAGACAACATAAAATGTTTTCAAACAGGAAAGGTATTTCAGATACTAAAAGGACTAGCAGACGTAGTATTCTGGCGATGACATTATAAAAGACCGGCAGAAAAAAATGTATTACTGCTAATAAACTGGAACCTTCAGCTGCGCAAACAAATGGGTACATCTTCGTAGGGTTTATGGACGCTGTACCAAGCAGGTAAACTTAATCAACTATACACAGGTTGTATTACTTCGGAGTAGACTTTTGGGACATCTAGTTTTCGCAGATCTCTGAAGCTTTTGTTGAATGAACTGGAGAATATATATGCCACATCTCACAGTGGAAAAAGTTGCCAGAACTAAACACTGCTTACCAAAGCGACTTCTTCTGCACTATGGAATTCCTGTTAAAATTATCCAAGCAAGAAGAGTGTTGAATGAACTCCAGGAGTGTCATCACAATGCAGAGGGAAAGTGATGACGTCGCAAATAATAAATTTTGGAAATAGCAAAATTTAACTCCAGATATCTAAAGGCAATCGTGGAATAGGCTGTTTCCCAAAATTGCAGACCTGTAGTGTATATAATGTTTAAAGTAGAGGCGTTTGAATTTCAAAAGCCCATTGTTAAAACTCTGTTAAAATTCCTAGGATCCTTAAGTTAGGATCCAGCATCAAAAAAGGTTTTGTTAGAGAGATTTAAAACTTTGAAAGCTGATATCTTGGTATTGGGAACGGGCCACACTCTCAATTTTGGCCATTGACGTTCTTACTAATAGGGCAACTTGAAAATTGAGGTTCTTTCCCATAATTCAAACATTTTCAAAATCAAGTCACACTTTTCCTCCGCATACGTGGCGCAGTCTCCTAAGAATTCAACACTTACACTTGTTGTACGACAGGATGCCATTCTTTCCCTGTTTTAAATTATGATCACTGTCACAGTCACCGGAAATTTCTTCTCTGAAGTGCAAACCCACACTAGCCCATCAAGAAGACAGCCGGAAATCATACTAAATGCCCATGACTTCTAGAGTCGTTACTATCTCGTACCCAGTTCTCATTTCAGCCATTACCACCAGAGATTATAAATGACATTTATAATCTCTGTCATTTATAATCTCTGTTACCACTGAACACTAAATATCTTAAGGTCAATATCACATCAAGTGAAAATTCAATCAAAGTTAAAGAAATTGAAGAATTAAGTAAATAACTACTAGGATTCTTTATTTGTGACAGCTATGATGACACAAACTGGCGCAAAGGCTTTTCCTACCTTAGGGTTTTGGAAGTGGGGCAGGCAATGGAAGGAATCAATTGTTCCAATAGAGTCAACTAAGTGATACCCTGCTCTATTTACCTCCCCGTGGAAACGATGCTTTATCCGTCCCTCGAGCTCCTACATCGCTCAGCTGTTGGGTGACACGTGGCCCATTGCAGGAGAACTCGACTGGGTAATGAAGAGAGTGACCAGCTGCAAATTCAACGTGAGAAAATTTAGGGTATTTTCATTGGACAGCCTTCTAGATCAAAATACGACTTCGTACCAAACTGGCTGTTGTCATATCTTTGTATTTGTCTATGGTAACCTGAAGGGGGATTTGTAAAATGCGTTTTGGCATTCGTTTATACTGCTCCTAGTTCATCTCGTTTCAGTAGCATCATTTACTTGTGTTGAAGTAACTCTTCTGCAGGGAGGCCATCAACAAGTCAACTCCTTAAGCACTAAATCCAGGAACACTTAAAACTGCTTCCAAAGCAAGATACAACCTCGATTGACGTCTGCTTTGAACTCAAGAGGTTAAACACACTTTTCTTTAAATTTGTAGGAGAAAGATAGTCCAACTGCATTTTGCGGCGACCATCGAAACTGTTTTTTACATTTTACGGAATCACATCTTGACGACTATCGCGTAGAGAAAAGATTTACCTTTAGAGCTCTAGCGGCTCCTCAGATTTGAAAAACAGGTAATGGACACACGGTCCCTGACTGTTTGCGTCAGTTGCCATGTCAATATCGTTTAGTAACGATGCATAAAGATGGCCATGCAGAAGTTTAGATGAAACACTCGGGCAAATTGGTTTATTTTAATTTACCAAAAGTGAAGCATAATTCAACCTTGAAATCTTAGGTCAGAAGGATTCGGAAGCCAAATGATAGCGTGCCTGTAAAACAAACCACGCCAACATCCAAATTATATTAGGTCTTTGTTTTATGACACCAACTGTCAAGGTACTTTAGAAAATCTAGCTACCTACAAGATTTGTTGTCCGAATAGAAAAGGGTTGGTGCCTACCTGACAATCGTTGGACATCAGTTAGTATAACAGGTACTAACTGCTGGTATGACCAGTAGATTTGCAGATTTCTATTTAGTGATCATAGTGTATTGTATCAACTACACGTCAATACCCCCAACCCCGCCCAAAATGACCAAAGCAAACACCTTGAAATCGGAGACTCTGTGGAAAAACCCAGGCTAATCAGGAAGTTCTGTCGTCTGTAGCATTATGCTTAAAATTACTTACGATATAACTACAAAGTTGGACAAATATTCGTCTAGGGATTTGATAGAACTCAACGATCATTGCACCTAGCCTCTTCTGGTTAGACGAAAGGTTACATTTCATGCCCTGTCAGTGTAGAATACCATGGTTCACAAACTATGGAAATGTAGCAAAGATTTATTTATTATCATAAGTTTATAAATTGGCCAGAAAATGGAGATCATTTGTATACCTAGAGTTTTAAGCACCTTTAGAAGGCGTAAAGGCAAGATACCTTGGACACACTGCAGCTAAGATATTACTGTAGAAAGCTGTTGGATAGGAAGTCATAGAGTTAGCTGAGGACATGTACCCCAGTGTCAGTTATAAGAATGGATAATGTAGGGAGTGAAATAAGATTCAGTAGTAGACCGGCCACTCCGGAAGAGACTGGGGAAAAGTTTGAAGGCCATTTGTTTTCTCACATGTAATGGAATATGTTACAGAGATAACTAAAGGCTAAAGTGCATCGTTTGTAAATTATGCAGATACAACATCTCTGGCATAGCTTCTGTGTATTCTAACAAAATGGTATAACATGGTAGAGGCGAGACTTAAGCTAATAGCGAGGAAAACATTGTGATAAGAGAAGGAAGGAAGAATGGGATGTGTGTGTGCTCGGCGTGTGTGTTGCCAATTGGGTACCGTAAAGATTTTGTCTAAAGCAGGACGACATGGGAGTAGATGGGACATATGCTGAGGACAGAGTACTGAGATAATACGCTAATTCACGTATGCCATACTTTTATACTTTAATACAATACTCATACATACATACCTTTGCAATATTATTTAGGGTGGCTTAAATTACCAGCGGAGACAAAGGCGGGGTTGCTGGATCTGTGATTTTACCATGCATTACTAGCATATGGATTTTCCCCTCCCTTCAACGTTTAACTGCTTTGCGTTCGGTTGAATAAAAACAGAGGAGTATCACAATATGATGGATGACACTTGTACTGCAACTATTCAAATGATAGTGGTAGTCGCCGAATAAATGCAGAGAGTGAAATCAGGTACTTCCGCAAGGTGGTAATTTATACTGAAAGGTGTTTTAAGTGCTTTTAATGAAAACTCATAGTTGTTGCATGGTAGAAATAACTGATTGATCAAGCTGGCTAAAGCTGTTCCGCAAATAGGGTATTAAAGTTCTATTTTTGATAGATGACAAAGTTTTAATACCAGATTAAGAAACATTGGCAACGTTGACCCTTTGCAGTAAAATTGTCTTTGTCAATAGGCAACTTGCCATAAGTTTGTCAATTTGGTTGATGTATTCACCATTTTACATTCAGTGCCTTCCTAATCTTTTGTGTGTGCCATTGAGCAAGCTTTTGTTTTTAGCATGACTATCTAGATCACATCCAAAAAAGGTCTTCTAAAGGGACCAGGAAGAATCTGATCTTTATATCCCGAGACGTTACTGACCCTACAATGATACGCCTTTCAATCCTCCATACACCATCGTTGAAGTTTCCATGTCCAATGTTGGCAGGTTGCAAAGTAAAGTGTTGGAAATATGGAGTTAGTCTTGTAATCAAAACTTCAATAACTGTCAATATCTGCAGATGACGGCTTGTACACTTTGCGGAATTCCTTCCTGCAATCAAGTTGACGCACAACTTGTTAACTCTTTTGTATAGGCACGTAACTTATAAAATGACAAAAAACTATATTTTGTGATATATATTGCGTCTTCTTTGGTTTCATGAAGCATTTTTTTATTCACATACACAACAAGCTATTTCATTACGAGAATGTCAAGCCTGTTTATGTCTTTTTTTCCAAATATCTAGTGAAACCTTTTCCAATCCATGGTAATTGTCGATAAACTGGCCATTGTATTCGTCCGTACTTTAGAAAGGGCATAGAATGCTGCTAATGTTGTCAGTGTATATTTAAATGGACAAATGGAGCGTGTAGTATAACAGCTTACTTTGAAAACCACCGAGCCGGGTTCTATCCCAGCGCTGAAAAGCTTTGGCAACTTCTCTTTACCATAGTCACGGGGCCCAACCGGTTCCTATCAGAAAAATTGGGGAGACGGAAGCACAAGAAGCCCTTCCGATTGATTGCACCTGTGTCTTGATAACCTAGTCTTCTCATACATGTGTCACGCTAAATATGCTTGATGGACACGTAAAGGGTACAAGTGATTGTGATCTAATCGGTCATTTTCACTCTAATTCACTCAGTAAGTCACTAAGATGATAGAACAGCTGAGTACTCATACGTCTATATCAGCCAAAAATCCATCATCAGCAAATGGACAGAACCTGGTAATTTTAATTAAAGCTAATGTGAAAGTGGAATAGTTCTTTTAATTTGCTTAAAAGTGTATGAACTACCAATTTATGAAATGAAGAAAACGCCGTATCCTAGGTTTTAAGGAAGAGCTTGTGATAAAACGACCATGTGAGTAGATCATCACTTGTCGGTAGCATTAGTCATAATAAGTTTGATTTTAAAATCTTTAAAATAAGCTACGAACATTTTACTCGGTTATGTTATATACCATTACCAATGTCTTGCTTGTTCTATTATTTGAAATGAAGAGCAATATCTTTGCCCTACTTTACTTATAACATTATACAAATAACATTGGTAGCTACCAATTTTTTATCCTCACTTTCTTACCATTATTTCCATTTATCTAAAATTGGTTCCTGTCTTGAAACTTTAACAGTAGTTTTAGAAATGTAATGGTTGATCTCCTTCTCACTTTTATTTCGTTCTGATAACAGATTCTCTTTAACTCATGAGCACTTGCATTATTTATGCAAAAAGATTGTTGTTTTCTCCCGTGCATTCATATATCAAGAGTAGATATGAATTCACAGGGTTTCAAGGTAGTGAACAGAGGAATGGTCTTTGGTTGTCAAGCTATGTCATCCTTTCAGTGCCTTGTAGAAATCTCAGGAAGGGAAACCTAAGAAAGGTTACCCTAAAAAAATCCTTACTACACCTGAAATCGAAAGAACAATGGGATGTGGGATAAAAACCAATCAGAGAATCTGGAGTGAAGCCACGAGGGTGGACTGATGCCAACAATCATCATGCAGTCGATTGATGTTCCTTGAAAGGCAAAGGGCGCTCAACTGATACTAAGACTGTGAATTAGCGAGAGAACTTTAGCTCCTTGGATACAACAGGTAAGGGGAAGTTACGGGTTGTAAGCTCATTTTCAACTGACGTGGAGGATAGTGCCAGCAGTGGATTCCGACTTTAGGAGAGACTATTGAGTCTTAGTGGTCAGTTATCGCCTGCCTCAAGCTGAGCAACCCATATCCAGTAAGGTGCTACCCTTAGTTGAACGTCTACAACTTTGGATTAGTAAGCCTTGACCACTACTACAAGTCAATCAAGTATAGAAGACTTCAAATATCTGTTTTGCAAGCTGGAATGTAAAAACTTTGCAGCCTACATTGTTTTAACATCTGATAACTATAGACAATGCCATATAAGTGAAATCATGGACAGAGAGTTAACCTTTGATATTGCTCCTCAACACGACTTCCAAACAGTGGATGACTATATGGAGGATGTTTTATATTCTGTTAGAAAGGTAGATATTATCATTTGACTCGCTGGTCGACATTTCTTCTGACTGCTTAAGGTTTAGACCAGTTTGGACTTGTCGGGAGTTACTGGTAGAAAACGTAAGGTCGTCTGTTACTTCCACTAACTGTTCTAATCATAGTCCTATTTTTATCAAGTCAGTCAGGGGTTTCTCATATTCGTTGTTGCCAAACATTGTGGAAGCAGAACTATAGGTAGAGGCCTGTGTGTGAGTCCACATTCATCAGCTTTGAGTTTTGTCGTTGTTTGGATGCACTGTTTAGACTTTGCAGCATGCTGTATCTGGATGCTCTGTTCATCTTATGGAGGGGCGATATACTTGGCGTCATGATTCGGAATAAGGAATGGAAGAATCCAGCACTTGTAAGCTACAAAAAGCGCATGTATGATAAGCACAAGCCAATATGTCTATCTTTGAAATTATTGGTTTGAGAATAAAAGTCAATAAATCAAAGTTTAAAAAAATTACTAAAGCCCTGAAGGAACAATACTATAAGGAACACTTGTCCTGCAGGCAAAAGGCATTGAGCCGCCTCCCAAAAAAAATATATAATTTCACTTAGATATCTTAATAACACTCTTCCTACTATTGAAAGTCTCAATCTCAGGAAGAAATCTGAAAACAACGTATGTTTTGCAGTTCTAAACCCTCAAACTCTTCAACATCTTGTATCTGGGTGCCTCACCCATCTTAAGAAAGGACGTTACAACTGGAGACACGATTCTGTATATAATATAGCATCTCACTTCCTGTCTTTTCCGAATCCGACGCTTAGCAACTTCACAGATATTTCAGGATTTCAATCATCATGTTCTAATACTAGACCGTCTTTGCCCTGATATGATAATTTAATCGAACAATTCGTTGTATAGTGTTGAGGTGAGATAACACCCATCCATCGGCTCCCCAGGTTGCGGATAGGGGAACGGCCTCTATATATAGGGGCTAGCTGTAGATGTAGTGAATAAGCAGTGCCGGACAAAATCTCAGGTTGCCCTTTGGCAAGGCATAGCACCCGACAGCCACCCTAAGCTGGGTTACGTTAGGGCAATGATACCACCACGCAACCTTGAGAAAGTTCCTCGTTATATATGTCTCATCTACACTTCGATGAAAACTCGACATAGCAATCGACCTCTCAGTGCTCCTGGTGAAACTGGGGTAAGCAACAAATTTTGCATCATGGAATGTGAGATCACTACATGGTGATGGTAAACGAGAAAACATTTACATGGAAATGACCAGGTATGAAATAGATTTTCTTGGAATTTCAGAAACATATCTGGATTCCAATATTCCTGAGACTTTCATAGAACAGGGCTTCAACTTTCTACATTCTCCACGGAAAAATAACGTATATAGACAAGGGGTCGCTGTTGTACTCTCATCAAAACTATCACCTTATCTCCTTGATTACAGCCTATTTTCTGAACGAGCCATGAGTGTTACCATTAGCTTGATAGACGTCCCCCTTGTGATCTTTCAAATTTATGCTCCTGACTCAAGTTATTAAGATGAAGTTGCGGACAACTTCTATATCAAGCTACGGGATCTGATAAACGATATGCCCAGAAATCAGAAATTCAATATAATGAAGGACTTTAATCAAAAGGTTGGACATGGCAGCTCCCGAAACTGGAGTCACGTTGTTGAAAAATACACACTTGGAGACCAGAACAAAAGTTGTGAAAAGTTTGTACAGTTTCGTGGAATCAATACGCTAAAGATCGTTAAGTCAATACCTGCCACCTGGATATCGCCCGGTGGAAAGACAAAGAACCAAATTGACTCTATAATGGTATATAAGGATCTCATGAGGTCGACTAAAAACTGCAGAGTTTAAAACTTACCTGACATCAATTCATATCACGCCCTCTTGTTGGCAAAAAAGAAAATACCATCTCATCAGAAAGTTTGATGCGCACAAGTTAAATCATGCTCATTATGCTCACAACTTGGAAGTAAAACTCGGAGGGAGATTGCAGCCACTTCTCGCCATGGAATAAGACGTACACCAACTGTATGATCATTTTAAAAATGCTACAAACAAAGACACAAAAGAAAGTTGCCGGCTACAAAAGGCGCGCAAATAATGAGAATATGTTTCCAGAATTGATTGACTTGAGTGATAACAAAAGAAAGCTCGATTGGATTTTCTTAGAAATCCTCAATCAGAATCCACAAGAAAAGGAATACTCAAGGCTAAACAGGTTGGTAAAGCAAGGGGTCAAGAAACAAAATAACCGGTGCTTCAGAGGAAAAGGTTAAAGACTCGAGGATGAATTTTTAAAACATGATAGTCATAATTTATTCAAGACAGTGCTAGAACTTGAAGGGTTACCTAAAAAGACGTTAAATACTCTCAAGGATGACACTGGAATAAAAAATAGATTGATGCATCAACAGTTCTGAATCTATGGAAAGAACATTTTCAAAAAAATATCTGAACGTATCTTGTCCACATGAAGCAACTGCAATTGATTCTATCACCCTTGACGAAACATAGGTAAACGATAAGGAACCAGATATCAAATAAGGTAAGGTAAGACATGCAGTAAGAAAGACGAAGAAGAGGAAAACACCAGGTATTGATCAAGTTAAGACTAAAGTTTTAAATGCTGGTGGAAAAAAAGATGCTCGAAATGCTTCAAAAGATCTTTAACGCAATTCTCAAGCAAAGACAAAAAACTCCCAAGGACTTTTCAAAAATGTTGGTAACACCTGTCTATAAAAAAGTGGATAAGACAAACTACCGTGCAATAGCACTCTTGTCGATTTCTGGTAAGGTGTTCCTTCTCATCCTTCTTGGCAGAATGCAAGGCAAAGTGAATTTACGAGTCAGAGAAACACAATTCGGTTTCCAGGAGGGACGTAGTACAGATGATGTTATATTCATTGTTAAACTATTAATAGAAAAGGCTAAAGAAAGAGATGTTCCGCTCAATTATATTGACTTCAAGGCTGCCTTTGACACAACCTGGAGGAAAGCCTTCTTGCGAATCTTAAGATTCATCGGTGTGAGAGACAAGAATGTGGATATGTAATAATAGTAGAGTATATGTATTATAACACTGGGTGTGCTATCCAAATAAGAGGCAAGATCTCAGAGTGGTTCATGGTCATGGTTGGAGTACGACCCTTATTAAATGTGTTTCCATGTTAAGTGAAAAAATAGCACAAGAACAACTCAGATTAGAGTCATTTTCGTTTACGCAAGTTAAAAAAGAGTTATATGACAAAAGCCAGAGATAAATTTCTTTCTGTCTATCTATCGATCTATATACACCTAGGTATAAAGAGAAAGTGAATTATCACAGTTTTAGTAAAAGAATCCATCTTGTTGTATCGATGACTGTAGCAGCAGTATCAGTAGTTCTTCCTGGAATAAATACATTTCTCTCTCTCTATCTCGAGATCAAAAGTATATTATGGGTGAAGCTTATGTCTTCACTACCTTGTGCACGTCGTCATTTGTAGAAGAGAAAAGTGTTACGATTACAGAAGAATGTAATAGGAAAGTGGATGATTAAAAATTATGACTGACTGAATTAATAAAAGTTTTCGTATCAAATACTTTCCGTGCAAACCAGCAAGCAGAGTTTTACCTAGACACTATGCAAATATAACATTAAGATCAACCATTCAAGTAATGATTCTAACACTGTAGCAAAGCATTTAGTCATTCTCTGGCTTTTATGGGAGAGACAAGGGAAATCTCAAATAGTCAACTCAGTTCTACCTATATTCCTTGTCAATGCTGTAGTCACCTCATTATATACTTAGATTTTCAAAATTCTTATACAGCCAAAAATACAGTCTGAAACACAATATTATCGATGCATTACCCTCCAATTTACCACTTTGGTGGATAACAAATTATCTTCTGCGTCTTGACAAACTGCTTGCTTAGTTTATTAACTTTTTCACTTCTAATTTAGTTCACTTATGTGTCTCTCCTTTATCTCATATAAGATTACTTTGTATAAAGATCGTGCTGCTATTTTTGCACAATTTAAGATAGGCACGCATCATTTGAACAGATGGTGCTGCAGTGACGTCTTGTAGGAAATTTTAAGCAAGTGGCATTCCACTGTTTATTTTTCCTTTCTTGACTTTAAACAAAAATAACAAAGACACAGGACTAAGGAGACGCGTTTTCATCCCATTACAAACACCAACAGCAGACATTTTATCAATAAGTAGACCACCATTTTGAACTGTTTTCATCCACAGGGTTGAAAGTGTAGGTGATCTAAAAATGATGGCATTGGATTTCAATTAACTTTTTTCTTTCCCATTCTTGCTGACAATAAGAGTGCTTTTCTAGTTCTGCCAGAGTACAAATAACGGTTTTCTATTTAACCGCGTCTCCCTTCATTACCGACAAGGTTGTGTCTCTATTGAAATGTGGCTTCGTTTCATCAATATTTCATGAGTTCAGAATATGATGTAGTGACAACATTGAAACGATTACGGCTCGGGGCAGGATAGAACGCTTGAAGCAGTCTCGTTTGTTATCGAAGTCGGAGCGTTACTAGATAACAATCTGTGGACTCGTAGGGATACTACGGAACCAGTTGTGTTGCTTTTCTGATTGACATTCATATCCAGTAAGTAGCAAATATATCTTTCGTTACCATTGTGTGTCGAATTTCCTATCAGTGACAGTTCTTTAAGATTTCTGTCGTTCTCTCCATTAGAGTAAAAAATCAATTTACCTTGTGCTAAGTTATCTCGAAGACAAAGTAAGGTTACAGATTACATAAAGATGTATTCTTCCTATTAAAGGCAAACAATTAGACTTTAAAAGCAATGTTTGTATTAAAAATTGCATTACATCATACAATGACATCACTTCTTCATAGAAGGCTATATAAAAAAACTCATCCGACAAAGTAGCACGCCTGCAAGATGTTTTTCTACTACTCGCTAAATACTTTTCACTGTTAAAACCAATTGCAACGCTTGCCCTAGATAGAAGCAAAAATTGATATTTTAGCGTCTCCCTCATTGGAAATATCTTTCATGTTCTCAGAGTTGCAATATCTTTATGTATCGTAAATAACTTGTCATTTTTTTAACTTATGATATGTATAATGCAGAGAAAGAAGAATATTTATAAAGAAGAGGGAATATGAATCAGATTAGCAAGACAGATGTCTTCATATCTTGTGTTTAGAGATGTATTTAACTGTTTCCTTTGTACCAGTAGAAATCGCTCCCTCTATGCGACAACCCAACTGTGGCACTCGATGCATTTTAATTTCCCATATCACCTTTCTTTTCCCCGTGAACAAAACCTCATGGTTTGTTGCTGCTCATAGTAGTAAAGTAGTCATCAGTCATAATTTGTTGCATTCTGCCTAACATGAGTATGCTGGTTTGCAAACGACGTGTTTATGTCTCACGGACAAAGCAAGGTTGATACACTTAGCTTTATTGCAGAGACAAAAACATCGGAGATGGCCATACAGGCAGGTCAATCCATATTTCTCATTGAGATTTGCAATACAAATTGTTTTTCCAAGGATCTGCATTGGTGTCAAAGACGAGCTTCAATGCAGGTAAACACTATTGCTATTGTCTTGTAGTCGACCTTCGACATTCACGCTATTGTCAATTACATATGGCAATTGTTATAACAAAGGTTGGCTTTAT
>JAAAKL020001750.1:0-29215 GCA_010016065.2 Carybdea cf. marsupialis auct. non (Linnaeus, 1758) | reverse complement strand
TTGTGGCCAAGGGTAACCTCATTTATCCCACGTCGAAACTCCACAACCGGATGTAGTTTAATGTCATACCCAGGACTAACAACCTAAAATACCTACTGTTTATAAAAGAATACAATACTCACTAAAATACCAGCTAAAAATTTTTTTTGTTTACATGATAAAATTTTCAATAACTACAAAACGATAAAAATACACAGTAAAATTCCTACTTCTTACAAAATGACATAATACATACTAAAATACCGCCTCAAACAACCAAACAAATAACTAAAGAAAATAATTAGGGGTTTCGTTAGGTTACTGATTTACTTTGGAGTGTAAACATGCCAAGCCAGCCTCGTCTTGAGAATCCCAATATGCAGGGTTGTGTCGGGCCAAGGTGATGAATGCACAGGGCCATCTTGAGAGACCCACCAGTCTATATGTATAATTGAAGAATTCCTAGAGGCTCGCTGCAAAGCTTTCGGTAAAAAAGCCTTCTTCATGTGATACATGCAAACTGCAAAGCCTACTCTCTTCAGACGTCGAGCAGTCTCAAAACTGCAGCGTCTTCTCTCTTCCCACGTAGAGCACTCTCAAAACCGCAAAGCCTTCCTTCTTCAAGCTTTGAGCAGTCTCTCTTCGGATGTAGAGCAGTCTCTAAACGGTAAAGACTTCTCTCTTGAGATGTTGAGCTGTCTCAAAACTGCACAGCCCTTTCTCTTCTGTCGTTGAGTAGTCTCAAAACTGCAGCGTCTCCTCTCTTCCCACGTAGAGCAGTCTCAAATCTGCAAAGCCTTCTCTCTCTAGATGTTGAGCTATCTCAAAACTGCAAAGCCTTCTCTCTTCAGACGTCGAGCAGTCTCAAAACTGTAGCAGCCTCTCTTTGGATGTAAAGCAGTCTCAAAACTGTAGCAGCCTCTCTTCGGATGTAGAGCAGTCTCCAAACTTCAAAGCCTTGTCTTATATCTCTGAAAGCTATGACATTGTTTAGAAGAGTGCAAGTACGACCTTAAGAGCCTTCTAACCCTCCCTTCCAAAATTGGGTTAACCAAGCATTACTTCCCCTTGAAGCTTTCACAGTTTTTGTTTAATTTCTGAGAGCAGCCTGGTACATAATATTTTTTGTCTGTCTTTATTTTGCAAGAATAAGAGATTTTTGCTGGTACCAACTCTTGAGCAAACAACATAAAGTTGCCTGTTAGCAAAGCATGTATTCCTAAGATCAATAGTTTGCCCTTGTGACTTGTTAATTGTAATAGCAAAAGACAGTCTGACAGGGAATTGCAAGCACTTGAAGTCAAAAGCTAAATCCGTCGGAATGATTTGTATTCTGGCATAAAGATCTCGTATCCCGCAGCACAAACTGTCATGATTTTGGCTAGTATAGTATTGCACATGTTTTTGACAACCAAGCGGATCCCATTGCAAAGCCTTTTAGAATCAAGATCCCTCAAAAGCATGATTAGAACCCCAGCTTTCAACTTCAGATTGTTTAGGGGAAGTCAAGCAACTGCAGGGAATGAAGAAATTCCTGCGGAGAGCTAAGAGCCTGATCTTCATTAGCAAAAACCTCCATAACTTCTTTATTTTTGATCGTAATTACGTTCTGTTTTAGTCGATCCCGATAATAGAGATTTTTAGAGAAAGGTCATTGAAGTGTACTTTTGACATCCTTCCCTCTGGAACTGCACCTCTAGCGGTTTTCAAGGTCGACCTCCGAGGCTGCAAAGCCCCTAAAAACCTGACCCTGGTCCAGGAAAGTGTCCATACAAAGTTTTATTATGACAGGCAAAGCGATGTTGCCGCCTATTCCGCTTACACACACATACATGAATATCTACACCGACATTTTCGCTTATTATATCAAACACGACCCCGCCAATTTTCAGCAATAGATGGTGTACAGTAGACGAACTAACATTAATTTTTTAGAGAATCGACAAGCACTGGTTATAACGTGAAGTTGCTTGGGACTTGCACTTGATTAGCAAGACACTCTAGGCAACGTTCTTTGTAAATCGACTGTGAAAGAAAGAGGTGTGCGAAAGATATGGGTTTTCTCGTTTTATTTCCCACGTTTTTCTCACTGCTGTGCTTGGAGCATTTGTTACTCACTAGTTAATTTATAAAGAAATGGTTTGTAATGAATGCAGTTTTACTTAGCATAGCGCTGAAAACTGGGTTGCTGGAGGTGTTGTAGCCTCTACATTAACATGATATCGTTTTAATGTAACTTCACTCCAGACGACATGAAATGACATGTCGATCAATAGGTGGTCCAAGTAAGGGCTGAAGGTAGGATTGCAAGTACCACTGAACGGCTATTCTGATACCACGGAAACATTTGCACTTCAAGATGCAACAAATATTCGATGGTGATAAAATTGTTAGAACCATGATCGTGTAAGTTTCCCCAGACTTACATTTAGACCTTCCTCCCGGCCATTTACGATTCTCAGTGGATCGAGTTTGCCTAGCATACTTTCTAAGAACACTACTTTTCTTGTACGGAAGGGTGCGATTGTCAAGAAATTGCGGACATGTACTCTGTTAGTGAGAAATCCGACGTACTTGACTTGTATATATATGTAACTGTAACTAATACTGGGAGTAAAAGGACTACCAGTAAAACGATGGATGTAAGAATTACAATAACGAGACCCTCTGGGTATTATTTCTTTTGGATAAGGCTACATTCGCTGAGGGAAAAATTTGAAGCTTGTACCGTGCTCTTCTGCGCTTTATTGTAGGGGGATCAAATGAGCGGTAGGAGTGGATATTTCTTCAAATTTTCATAAAATGGGGGGTCATAATAAGGTGCTACTGTGGTTTTTCCCTAGAATTTTTAGCTTTGGAATGGGATTTTTCATGAAAATATCATAAAATGGGGGATCATTAGCACATAAAGTCGGGGGTGAACATTTTGAAAAATTGCAATATGACCCCCCCCCCCAACGATTAAGTCCATAAGAGTAGTCAGAGCTTACTTTCTGCTCAACTTGATGGTTTTCATCTTTGTGTCAGTTTGAAATCAAAGCACATTGTACTGGCCATCGACATTTTCGCGTACAGACAATTTTTGCGGTGACAGTTAACTCCAGATCTGATTGGAAGGATCTACCAGGTTGAATTTTTCCACTTATTTAAATATGTAGAGTTTAGCATATCTCCACCAGCATGTCATACAAGGTCGCTGCCTCTTTACTCTATCAGGTCTATCTAATCTAACCTTCCTTTCTCTGATACCAACGACAACAATATGAAAATAGGACTTCAACAAAAGATGTTCAGTCATTTATCTACGTCGGAAGTACATTTATGTTTTTCTCTCATCGATTATCACGATTGAATTTTCCGCAAGGTTTATTACTGTGGTTCATCAAAATTGCTACGAAGAAGCCGGACTTGCTGGTTGCATATGCAAGAATGTTTTAATATAAACAAAAATGAGAAAGGAATAAAGCCGCTGGCAAGAAAAACGTTTTATGAAACAGACCTTGCTTAAGAGAAACTGAAAATTCTCTTCAGGCACTTGTCATTTGTTACTCAAGACAATGCACTATGCATTTTTATACATGTAAATTTATTTACAAATGCATATAGATATGCCATTTATGATTACTTTAAAATGTGAAAGAGAGTAAAGAACATATCTACATTTATAAGCAATTCCATAGACATGTTAATAACAAGCATAGTACTAGTCCATGGAACAATAGAACTTCTACATATTTGCTAAGATACTTAATTGTTCTTGGTGCTTAGACTTACAAACTAACAACATGGGGCATAAGATAAGCAAGTAGATAAAAATGGACTACCTCTGGCTAACGTATAGATTACATACAACAGATGGTATTCAATATCTAGATGTTAAAAGTTAGGCTTTTGTCACAATAAGAGATGGTATCACCCAAAAGGGGTGTTCAGCTGGTATATATGCCCTTCTATAAGACCAAGGTCAGCAACTGTACATCTTTACCATAGCAGAAGTTAAACACCTTACCTGAAATAAGCTCATTCAAGGTATTCAAAGATTCTATTTCAATTTGATAGATGTAAAAGGCAATTCTAACTTCCAGAACGCCATTACAATGTACACACGCTTGACAGAACGAGCATATCGGAAGAAAAGTATCTAATAGCCTGTGAAACAAAATAAATGGGAACCCTGATCATCATCATCCTTGGGTAACAGGCCAAATGATCATGTTAACTACTTCGTCTTGCTAATTAGTTTTGACGGGTTACGTCCGTCGTGTATTATACGCAGTGCTCATGAAAGTAGGGAGAAAATGGCTTTGGCATAGTTAACATTGCGGAATGAAGCCGAGTATACAAGACCGGCGATATGGCGCCTCAGGTCCTTGATTTATGATTCAAATACCTTATTCAAGTCAAACTTTTGGGATCTACTCAAACTCGACTCGCCTGGAGGAGGGACCTATTTCAACCAGCTCGGGGCCACTCTCACTAAAACTAAAGGAATACAGAATTACTACCGAACAAATTGATCGAACGAGCACATATAATCAAAATTTAGCCAATTGAAACAGTATGTAAAGCTAACCAAGAGCCAAAGAAACGCGAGTCAAAATAACATGCGGGTGCCAGGAACGTCATGAAGAGGATTTAAAACGCTTAGCTTTAAGGAAGGATGCTTCTGAAAGTATAGCTATCAATTTGGCAGTTGCTTGACGACATCGGTTCATATCTTTATGCTTATAGTATTCTTCTTATATAAAATTTGTTCATACCATCAGGAAGCGGCATGTACAAATGAATAAGGTATCTAAACAGGTATAAATGGTGGCTGATCAATTAAGTATTTACGATGCATTTGTATTCTATTCAATGCCTTCCACCAAAAACATGATTACAACGCTATAACAAAGGCTAACAATAAATAGTAAAATAATTCAACAGTAAAACGTTTTTTCAACTGCAGCAAACCTTTTGACAGAGAACTGCATTTAACTGTATCAGTATATCATACCAGATTCTCATCTTACTACAAGACGTAAAACAGAATTGAAATAAAAAGACGCAAATGTCTAGCTTATTCCAGTTAGCCACTACGTCACAAATATCAATTACGAGGTACACCGCACAACAGGGCATGATTTCCTTCGTTTTAATGCCTTTCTAATAGGAAATCTGAGCTTGAGGAGCTCTCCATAAAATTACTTAAGCACATACAAATACGTAACACCATCTTGCGAAGTACACACTTTGTAATAAAATGTAATGTATAGGAATATAAAGGCAAGTAAAAGAAACAGAAGATAACTCAACCATGCATAGGATATAATAGTATACCAGGGGTTCTGTTTACTATTATTCAACCAATATGATTCAAACTCAAATACGAAAACTTAATGAACTGCTTGATTTTCTTCTTATGACTTATATTTCGCATTCCCTTTATCTTAATCATTCTTAAATACCATCATCAGTCGGTTTGATTTCCAACAGTTACTCGGAACTGCTAAAGATGACTTGGACGTTTCATAAGTGAAACACGCCTATTTCCATTGCATTCCTCCTTAATCGTAAATATAGTTTCCTTTAGGGCCCTCTTTGTGGGCTTGCAATCCTTGATGCTTGACACCCTTAAAACCAGCTGGCACCAAGAGAAATGAGATACATGTTAAGATGGTTGACTTTTAATTGTGTTTGACTAACAAAAAAATGCTCTTGGTTTCCAGGCTCCCCATGAGTTTGCTTGTTTCTTTCATTTCCTATGTTTTCCCCGAGTTCGTGAAAACATGATATTGTCCAGGTTTACTTGATTCTGTACCTACCGACGATGAGACTTCTCAGGTTCAAAATGATACATCTTCAAGGGGGTTCAGCAAGATTTGTAGTTATTTGATGAAAAAGTGTGACCTTTTAGAGGCTGTATGACAAATTTTACATCTGAGAGTCTAGAGTGGAGAACATAGGCTCTAACCTCCTACATCTAAACTACTTACAATTTCAAAGTGATGGATTATCTGCTTATCAGTTCATACGAAGATACGTATAGGAAGTGACAGCAGTGTGGCAATTTATATTTACATACGACGAGAACATTGTAATGAACAGAATTCAAGGATTTCCAGGAGCTTTTCAGTAATCTTCACCCTAGGATTATGTCTTGTTTGGGGCAAATTCCAGTAATTCCAAGTGAAAATTCAAATTCTAGGGGATTGCAAGAATTCAGGGCTTCAAGAAGGGCAGGCCACCCAATTATACCGAGTGACTCAAATGATAACTTCTAGCAGTTACGACATAAGCCAACTTGGCAATGCAGATAGCTGAGTTCAAGATCGCTTTCCTTCTTTCTAGGTCCGACTTACATCTGCCAGTGGGTCGAGCCACTTGGGAAGCACATAATCGCCAAGCTAAAATGTCAGAAATTTAGCCACGAGGCAACCCTTGGCATTCTAGAATGGCGGTTCAAAACCATTCCCGAGTTCATCGACTTGAATCTGAAAGGTATCGGTGGTTCCAAAAGGATTCAAGACGCCAACCTTGCGGGAGGCATTTGTAACAAAAATGACAAAGAACTTACTGGTTGATCACTCATCGAAGCATGTTAGCAGAAAAATTGTTTTCTAATTGCTTCTTTTTACTCTTGCCTGATCCCCTCTCCATAGCTGCTATTTTCCATAGACGCAGTGTTTCATCTGCAGAAGCCGACATTACGAACGTATGGTCTGGACTGATTGCCAATGACAAAATTCTACTTGTATGGCCCATGAGCTCTGTTATCCGCTTCATGGTAGGATACTTCCACACAATTAACTGATTCTGAGCGTAGCCATGTCCAGAGATAAGTTCCTTGTGCACGTCCGACCACACAAGACCGCATACCTGTGAATTGGTGTCAGTACTGCTGAGGCAGTGCCCAGACGCTGTATTCCATATCTTGATGGTTCTGTCCGATGTGCCTCCGCCTGTTGCTAGCAGATTGCACTGCCATGGGCACCACTTCAGCGCCTGAGAATAAGATATTTAATAAGAAGTGGGATACAAAACTTCATACATCTGAAAGATATGAGAATTTGTGATATTAATATAAAGGTTAAACTTGGATCTTAACACATATTAAACGAACAAACTATAGGTTCCTGTGAAGATTTAAAGAATCATCGAAAGGAGGGGATTTGAAAGTCGGCGGGGTCATATCTTCTATTTTTCTAGTAACTCTTCAGAGTCTAATTATTTCAAACCCATCCTTTTCGAGGATATTTTGAATCTTTGGGTTATGGTTAGATTGATGGGCGGGATGGTAGTCCTTCAACGCACACAGCACTAAGAGGTTGGTTTCCAAAAGATATAAATAGCTGGATATTCATTCTACCTCTAAATGATCGGGAGCTAAATAGAGAAATAGAGCTACAGAAATAGAGTACGTGACGATGATGAGTTACATGGATCAGTTAGCAGATCACACGCCGTGGATCCCAATGGTGACATAAATTGCAATTTCTCCAGTACCTGTTGAAATCTGATAACTTGTATCTTCGTTGAAATCATTTATAACAACCGAATAGAAGTCTCCCATGGCAAACAATAAGGTTAAGCCGTTGTCAAGCCATAAAATACTATGCCTACATATCGAGAGGTGCACTGCTTTGGGGATCTATTGATTCCTTACTTCCTGATTTTTACAACTAGCACAAAAGTTCTCAATAAGGATTCTTATCCTTCTCAGGGCGTAATAGTCACAGAATTTGCATTCGTTTACATTTCATTCACATCGAGACTACGCTTCAAGTCATAGCAGTATTGCTGGTACCATCCTCTGAAAAAGCTTTACACTCACGGCAAATCTGGTTTATAACTGGAAGACAAATGGTAAAGAATGCACAACAAGACTGAGCCTCGTTAACATCGAAATTTCAAGAAATACGAACGAAACCCTTGCGGACAGTGCATTTTCACTGACGAAACATCCCAGCTGCAAAAAGTTTAAGCAAACACTGAACCTTCAACGACGATGAGTGCAATGAAGAGAATACGATGCGAATCCATGCGAATCCGCTTTCACTGATAATCTTCCCGATCACTGTTGCCAGAATGATCGACAATAGGGTGAATTGATGTCGAAAGAGCGCCCAGAGCGCCCAAAATGTTATTATTTGTGACTTTTTACTTGATGTTCTATCAACAACGTGAAACTTTTACTATTAAACATGAGCTATCAACTCCTGCATTGGGCAACGAGACATATGACACATTTGGCAGCACTGCTAAAAAACGACAATAAAAGACATCATAACAGTAAAGCATATAAAAATGAGAAGCTGAAACTGCTAGCGTCACTACGTTCGTCACAAAATGCCACGATGAGCTTTATTTCATTTTTTTAAATCCTTCACTCAGTACAAGGTAGAGTTGCCACTTCAAAGAATTGAGTTACTTTGAAAGAAGTAGAAAGGAAAAGAAAATAGAAAAATAGATGTATTTTATTGCAAAAAAATTAAAGATTTCCAAGCAGATAGCGATTGATATTGGATTTATAATTGTCAAGATCATAAGTAAGAGGAAAGAAGTCTACAAAGGCAGAGAGTTCCAGATCTTGGCAGTCCTAGGGAAGAAACTGTTAGCATAGAAAATTCTGTTTGTTTTCGGAATAGAAACAGAAAAGTCGTGCAGAGATTCAGTATAGCGAGTGGATCTTGATCTGATGAGGGGAAGAGGAACCAACTCAGCCAACTCAGAAGAACACTTACCAATGTAGTGCCAGTAGAAAAGACCTAAAGATGCAACATCTCTACGGCGAGACAGAGGTTGAAAATGGCTTGAATCACCAAGAAATGATTCGTGACATGGTGGCGGGATCTGCAAAACACTATTTCCTCATTTGATTTCGGCACAACTATGATGGGAAGATTCTTTAAAGCTAATCCGTCAACAGACATACAAGTTGAACTAAGAATAATATTTACAGTTACTGGTTTTATAGCAAACTAAAAAAAGGAATTTAATTTTGTTTAGATTTTCTTTTATTGTTATATTAATGTCTAAGTCTAATCTAAATGACCTTACGAACTAAAGGACCTTACAAATGTAACTAACGCAACTTATCAACCGATGTACCTAACCCAACTAAGCGACTCTTACGGGGGCTAGGAGAAGGGGGTATGCTACAATACCTTGAACATCTGCGGCTTTATTCTTGCACAGGTTTAGGATGCATTTGGAGGGCTAGTTTGGAAGTAATACGGGTACTTCTAATGCATTATTTCGTTTTTACCTCGATGATCCTCGGAACGCAATCCTTTTGTTGTTTACATGAAGATCGATATTTATATATATAATTTCTGGATGATGGTACGACGAACTGGTCACTGGTGATTTAGAAGGGGTGCAAAAACTGGTCACTGGTGATTTAGAAGGGGTGCAAAATCTGGTCACTGGTGATTTAGAAGGGGTGCAAAATCTGGTCAATGGTGATTTAGAAGGGGTGCAAAAACTGGTCACTGGTGATTTAGAAGGGGTGCAAAAACTGGTCACCGGTGATTTAAGAGGGGTGCAAAAACTGGTCACCTGTGATTTAAAAGGGGTGCAAAAACTGGTCACTGGTGATTTAGAAGGGGTGCAAAACCTGGTCACCGGTGATTTAAAAGGGGTGTGAAGAAGGCTAAAAAAATTAAAAAACACTGGTGTAAGGTGACATCCATCAAGAAATTCAAAACGAGGATGTCTCACCCACCAAGAAAGAAAGGTGAATCTTATACCTGGACTCTACAATGGTAGATTCTGGCCTTGTTTCTACCGAGTAAAGACCAATTTTGAACCGATTGTAATCAGACCGACCCAAACAATGGATGTCAAAAGACATCTATAGATTCTTCATTAGATCCAGAGAAAGTTAACACTTCAATGGGGGTGGAATGAAGACTTATTAGTTGGTACTAATAGACGTGTTTATAACGCTATCCGATAACACTAGACTAGCTTACCTTATAACTTAATCTAGTTTATTTCGTCAGAAACATAACTTAAAAGCAAGTTGAGCCGTTAAAAATATACTTTTAGTGGAGTGACAAATTACTTTTCGTATTGGACGCATATCTTAAGTATTGAATGTAAGGGTTCATAAAATTAACGATGATGTCAATGAAACACTTGACACTTACCTTAACTGCAGCTACATGATCTGTTAATTGGAATAATGGTACATTCCCTTCTGTCCGTCGGTTATCCCATATCAATAAGAGATTGTCATTTCCACCACTTGCTAGAACATACCCGTCGTCCGCCCAACCGAGACCACATACCTCCTGAGTGTGGCAATTGAAACTACTGACATGATGATTGGGTATACGGACATCATGCTGGTGGATAGAGCCAGCTCGGCAGCCGCTAAAGGAGTAAATATGTCATAGAATTTAGCAATGTCGGTATCGGAATGCAGCTGTTTCATTTACTACTTCAACCGAACAAACAGATCACTGATCTACTCATTTTTAATAAACCATGTAAAATGCTCTTTCTAAGATCATGCCATGCATAATACAAGAAGGTAGTAAGTACCAAAGGCAGTTGTTCATATCAAAGTAGAGTGTATACGTAACAGAATAAATCGTGTAAGACTCACTCCAAAGGTCGTGTGAACCAGCAACAAAATTTTCTATTCAACAAGAGGAGAGAAAGGGTGAGTACTATATTACAGTGTAATATCATGATTGTGTCCATGCATACCACTAACCGATATCAAATATTCCAGGTTGCAAAGCAGTGATTAAATACTTGTATCCGGCGGCTTTTTGTATGGGGGTTGGCGGATCTGTAAACTCCCAAAACGGGCTTGACTTTAGAAGTGGCTTTTTTCTTGACTTTAAAACCCTTTCCGCAGATTTCACGTCCTTTGGTACAACCACACCTGTCTCCGAATAAAATACTTCCCTTTTAAATCATAAGATTAAATCTAATTGAATATTGTACTCACTAAATGAACATAGCTTCTCATGTTCGATGTACCTATTGTAACCATTTTTGGGTGGGGAGGGAGATGCATCACGAATGGGATCC
Organism: Carybdea cf. marsupialis auct. non (Linnaeus, 1758); assembly: GCA_010016065.2. Taxonomy (NCBI): domain Eukaryota; kingdom Metazoa; phylum Cnidaria; class Cubozoa; order Carybdeida; family Carybdeidae; genus Carybdea; species Carybdea cf. marsupialis auct. non (Linnaeus, 1758). Next base: position 18,205 of record JAAAKL020001750.1, on the reverse strand, counting down.
CTGAGCACGCTTTAAAGATCAGATCAGTTTTGATTCGTAGCTACTCAAATGAGCCAATCAAAAGGAAGATAAAAGCCGCATGACATAAAAGTGAAATATTCATTTCAAGGATCTCGTTGCTTAAGTTGACAATGAGATGATATCATTCGTAACACTATGTCGATGCTACACTGACACGGAATACACAATGTACAAAAGTGGTTAAACTATTGCAAGACTTTACTGGCTGCCTTCCCTGGTACATGCATTTGTAAATGCATCAAAATTGTACATGATGTACTTAAAGAGACAATCAAACTCTAATCAGTTGTTTCGGGATTAACTTACTATTGCTGGGACTACAATTAAGCATATTTCTTTTGAGTGCCAATTTGTAGAAAAAGGTAATATGCACTTAATGGCAATAAACTAGGCCTGTACATCCTCCCAAAAGCCAGAGCTTCGTTTCGAATCCTTTCGCCCAATATCATTGTGCAACGATATTATTCCGGATATCAATAGAACTGTGGCACGCTTGCCGCAATTCCTATATTTCGTACTTGATATTTAAACAGATCTTTATTGAGATGCAGAAAAACTACAGCCCGAAATCTTGTGCACCAGTAGTAAGCCAATTCAAAAAGCACCGACAAAATGTGGACTACCAAGAAAGATATTTGGAGTGGGGGTGGGCGGCGAATTTTTATTTTTCATAGGGGAACGACAATAAGTATATTACAATGGAATCATTTATTAAATTACTCTCCCTTTTTAAGAAAGTGTAACAAAATACTAGCGTCCCCGGTACTTTGCTCAGAAACCTAGCCTTATCCTTAGCAAACTCAAGTTATTTTAGCATATACAATATATATATACAACTTTCGATCGGCTTCCACAACATGTTTTTTACCAAAATGTAGCCTCTATATATTCATATTTATTCACCAAAAAAGAACGAACTCACAACAGCAGAAGTATCAAAGCTGTGAAACGTATTAACATAAATCAGCATTACAAATGTGATGTATCGAAATTTTGCTATAGAAGTAAACTCTAAATTGCTCCTATTTTGCAAGTTTTTTTGCATTGTTAAACAAATTATCCCCATAGAATACGCACATGGGTTTATAAGGTTTTCTTTGTGACTGCCATCTCCTGTACAAGTTTCCATCACTAAACTTAGCAAAATAAATCTAACAGATGTAATCTGGTAATTCTTTAAAGGTGATCTAAAGTGGAAGGTGTTTTCAGAGCCTATAGCCAAACCTATAGAATGTCCTCTTACCTATTACGTATGGTCTAAAAACTAATACATCAACTACTAATCAAACCAATGAGCTAAAAGTTATACCTTGACAGTATGTGGGAATTCCAAGAGAGGCTCCCGACCCTTGCTGGGTGACCTGTCATTGTCCGCAGCCTCTTCATCATGCCTGCATCCCAAAGCTACGAAGAGTGAATGTAACATATAACTAAGATGATAAATGAATCTCCCAATACCTTTAAATGAGCTGATATACTTAGAATTGTAATCCTTTAAGAAGATTTGTCACATCGAAACTCTCCTTCCAAATCAAATTATATCTGTTAGAAGAGTCGAGCTCCATGGACCATCATTCTTAGGCCGAGAATCGAGCCACAGGACAATCGATGGCAATCATAGCGGGTTAAACAACTCGTGAGCCCGTCGGTTTCCATTTCGATGAAATTGGTGATTCATAGATAAACATGCACCTGTCAGGGAAACAAGACCAACATGGTAGAAGACAGGGCACGATTTCTCTCTCAGTTGTTCAGGTAAATCAGAACTTGCCAATCTGTAGCACTCCATGTCCTCTTGTGCCCGCTTTACTATCGCCAATTTGCTTCAACACCCCTCCTGATTATTACAGTCACTATTTATCAACCGAAATACCCTAATTTTCCATTAAAACACGATTTTTACAGTTTTGCTATACAATTTGTCCAGCTCTACGAAATTTTGTTGACTATAAAAGTATCGTAGCTTCATAAGAGGGTGAAAATATTTGGTTTGCGTTTAGGTCTCACTGAAATTTTACAACATATTTAGATAGATACTTTTTCTTACAGATTACTTATTCTATCTTCTTATTTGTAATTTATTTAAAATTTCCCCTATTCTGCTATCTTTGTACGTGATTTCGTCTGTCTTTTCCCTTCGAGATCCAGAGTCCTAGTCAAGTTATCTCAGCGAGTGGCTCTGTTTCTGCGATTTAAGTCGCGTTCTCAATTAAAGCTTTGTAGTTAAAATCTCATAGTGATGAAAAACATGGCTAGCGCCATGCGACCTTGAGTTACACCCTCCTCCCTGAATACGAGGCTATCTCCGTTGGCTTTACGCATAGGGGTGAGTAAGAGGACTCGAGACATGTTGCTCCCCAACACTTTCTGGTGCTTTTGATTTGAAATAATTCACGAGCGATGGTAATATCAAAGGCGACATTGCTCTACCCAAGTCAACACTCTAAACAAATCTGTAAATTATAAACGCACCCAGTTGATCACGTGAAGAGCAGCCATGTAAGCAATGCTTTTGCTAACTTCTAGTTGGCGACAGTTTCACTTAGTTTCCTAGTATAACAAGTGAGTAGTCTACTCCAAGACTGAATTGATGCATTATTTAATAGATGTTGTATTCAGCAAACACCAAAATATGTGTACGGGGCAAAACCGGACGTTCTGCTTAAAGACTTATCTCAAAAATAGGTTGAAAAATAGCTTACGCAGACAATTACTCTTAACATTCCATGCTTATTCAAACAAATTTCAGATAGGCATGTTTTCTACATTCTTAAATAATTAAAAGCTCCCTGTGTATTACATACAGAAGAGAGGGTGGTAATACCGACAGAGAGGTAATCATATCAGATTTCTTTTTAAAACCGCAGCCAGATAAAGTGCCGCCACTTACTTCTTCAGGTACAAATATACGCAACTTTACGTCTAAGACAAACAATATTGTCCAATGCATCTGTTTATAATCAAAACATAAACAGCTTTAACAAAACCAGGGTATCCACATGATAATACTTCATAATAAATATGTTATACAGAAATGTACACTTTTAAATAAAATTTCGCTGTTCTTTGTATGCCAAAATACGTTTTAGACTAAGTTCCTTTCCTCGATAGCATGAAGTCAGGATTAGGTTGAGGGTCGAAGTCTCCTTTAATAAACCACCAACAGATCAACTAAGTTATACGAAAACGGGCTATTCCAAGTTTTCCCCTTAAACTTTTCACTGAAGCCACGGGTTACAGGATCAATTTTAACATTCTATACATTTCAGATGAACTAGTTGACAACAAGCACTTCTCACTCTGGTGTCATTTAAACCGTTGTCATGAGGGAAATGGAGGGTAGCAACCAATCGCGAGTCGAAGATGTTGTTGTTCTACTTTAAACTCGTGATCGCAAAGTTTCCGCTTTTTGTTGTTCAATATTTTGTTATATTGAAAACCTTATAGGTATCGTCACAGGCAGCGTAACATTGAAAATGAGTCAAGCCCGACAAAATTTTGTGACGTAATGTATTGTGACGTCATATTGGTTCCTTATGGAACAGGTTACATTTACCGTTTACACACTGTCGATCTAAATCGACGATTTCAATTTTAGTTCGTCGCTTTAGAAAATCGGTGTGGAAACGGAGACGATCTAAAAAAAATTAGCGATTTAGATCGCCGACTTTGGTTCGTTCAAAGGACCCACTAAGTCAATTTAGGTCGACCTAAATTTGCTTGTGGATACGGGACGACCTAAATTGACGACACCATTTTAGTGACGCACATAAGTTGATGGGTGTCCATGAAAAATATTACTGTCGCTATCTGTTTATCCTTTGTTTTTATGACGAGTTCTTCGCTCGTTTATACAGCGAATACGTCTCACTACAGTGCTCTTTGCGTCCTGAAATGAGACCGACTGTAAGATCAGGCTTGGAGATCGTCTACTAATCATTTCTACACTGACGAACTAAATTTCATCGACTTAAAGTTACTTGACTTGTCTCTTCGGTCATGCACCGTATCCACACTGACGATCTAAACCGTTTACCTAAATATTTAGTTCGACAGTGTGGAAAGGGCTATTAACTGCTTGCGTCTGATAATAAACTACACTTAGGAAACAAAAGCGTCATTTTCGCACATATTATGAAAGATCGTGAATGGTATAGAGCATAAAGCAGTGTAGGAAACATGAAGGCCTCAGTCTGTCACCGAACTTTTTTTATTAAATTGTTGAAGTCAGTAATTTCAGTGCGACGAAAGATTGTTTCGAGTAAGTCAAAACCAAGGATATATTTGGTTTCAAGAAATACTTAAAGGAGGAAATCATTACTGCCTAGTATCATAGCTAATTAAAAGAAGTTGAACAATTTGAAAGGAATATAGGAGACTCCGGATATGATCAACGCCACCGGCGAGCTATTGGAATTTTCCTATCGGAGCATATCGCAAGAGGAAAACTTCCTGGTTTTCATAAATCGATAGTACCGTATGTCCTGGATCACCGACGGTCTGAAATATGCTATGATAAATATGATAATCAAGCTAAAGGCCAATTTTCACTACAGAATTCATTGAGTGCTTACTCTCAGCGATTACACCTTACGTCCCAGCGTAAATCTTTTGATGCAATCACAGGCCCCATTGTCAGGCTTTTGAGCGCCAATCTTAAACTCGGAAACTAAACAAGGAGTAAAACCTTACGATCTTCCTGTAGTTCTTAAAGCATGAAAGACAATGGGAATAGGAGGCTAGGAAAAGAATGTGGACAAGAAGATTCTAACAAGAGTGAGAAATCAAAGGAGGGTATCTCGAGGCTGCCACAGATCTCCACTTGTATGATCATCAGTTATTTACTCCGGCTCTTCTGAGGGTGGGTTGTAGGGGTGTATTAAAAAAGAGGGTATGGTGAGTATTTCTTATAAATCTATTGAATTAAGGGATCCGGGTTAAGTTCTTTCATGAGGCTAACAGTAATGGTCCTGAGTGATACGTCAGTTTTCTGCATAGTTGCCAGACTGGCCAGAATCAGAAGAACGAAATTCTTCCCTTCTTGCGTCCAGGAAGTTCCCTCAAGTATCTCTAAGGTTTTCGGCAACTGCCAGGAAATTCTCCTGAATCGTTCAAGCGGAAAATACAACAAATACTCTGACGGCTTTTCCCTAGCGTACAAAACGAAGACCTTCGACAAATCTCGGCAGTGGATACCTTAAAAAATCTCTAGCAAATTTCTGCCAAAGACTAGGTAAGAGTACTTAGGCTGCCCCAAAACATCAAGTCTTAGGTGGTCAACACACTAGTGTCATATCTAAAATGCTGGTGAAAACTAAACGAATTGTTATCCAATGACTGTCCAAGCACTGTTATGAGAATTGCATTAACCATAAAAGCCATAAGCCATCTGTGGCCAACCAAGGCTCTTTATCATGGATTTTAGCAATACCGTTAAATATCTGGGCAATCCAAAATCGGAGTACACGGTACTCCATCTTACACTCATTTAGTTACTGATGGTAATTGAAGTATGCACATATCTTCTTACTTTATATCAGCAGCAACAACGGTCTGACCATGACAAGCAGTTTCTCTTATTGTATTGGCGTCAATCGCAAGTGCATTCTAGAAGGGGGGTCAAACTGCACCTTTTGAATATTTTTAAGCATTTCATCCTGCTCCACCTCTTCACTTAACTTCTACCTTTCCATTAATGCAAGGTATGGATATTTCATATTTCGAAAGTACTCTTTATCACAAAAGCTTTAAAAACTGCAATAGTAGGCCTCTGAGTTGCTGCTCAAACCCATACCAAAAATGTTTGGGTGAACATTGAATCGGAAAAGATATACCCCAGTTGGAAAGGAGTGCTGATCGTGTGAGTGGTAGGAATATTTGACTACTTCTTCACAGTTCTCGCCCTTAGTAAAACCTTCTTACTTCTGTTACATGTACAGCAGAATCATTCGACTTTCGGCATGTCCATCTTTCTGTTTCTGAATTTAAATTGTATGCTCAAAAGATGAGGAATGCAGCCAGTGATCGAAAGAGAATATTCAATACCGAAGAGCAATCTTCTATCGCGGAGGGCGAGCGCTAGATAAATCGCATACAGTTCTAGAGATCAGCTTTGCGCGCTCGTAGCTAACGAATCCTATTAGGTAATTTGCTGTTACTAGTAGTATCTGCGCATAGTCAAAAGTTACCGCTGAGGCCTGCACTGCCAAAAAAGTACATAGTGAAGATACACCTTAACACAAGACGAAGTTGACTATCTCTCTCCTCTTCTCATTGGTCGACTAGTACGTGATGTTGCATATTCCACATTGTTTCAATATCAATTGCCAGTTGTTGTCGTTATCGAGCTTTCATCAAACTGATCGATGAGCAGGGAATGTCTTTGTTAACATAATGAGGATGTTAATAAGGGAAAGAAATACGCGCCCGATGCTGAAAAAGGACCTTTTGCTTATTGTAGGGAGCAACTTGTCACAACAGAAAGAAAACAGATATTAACTTTCGATGAGCAGTTTCAGTAACTGGGTATGTGACGGGAATTGCCGGTGACAGAAACAGATACCTCTACGTATTCATTGAGCCCGCAATATTGCACCAGTGAGGTGGTTAGGGTAGGATGGAGAAAGTACCTGTGCAACATTTCTCCACGCCACGTGTATTTTTGTACTTGTGACTTGAAAATGTTATCGTCTATGCATAAGGTAAGTACACGTCCTGATTTAACCAAGATAGTCCTGGGTTTTGAATACCTACCCAGGTTTCTATGAAAACCAAACCAGATGGAGAGATGTCTTCTACTTAAAAATACTTCCTGATCAAGACGTGAAAGCTTAATGTAAAGAAGGGTGCTTTTAAACAGAAGAATGTACGTGAACGTTTATCGTATAGTTTTGGTTTACGCATATCAAGATGCCCACAATATCAAAGATGGTGCAATTTGCTCTGTACCCTCTTTACATCAACGCCGCAGTTGTGGAAGTGTTACCCTCTCATGCACAATGCGGAGGGAAAGTGTGACGTAACGATTTTGAAAGATGTTTGAATTGTGGAAAAAAATACTCAATTTTCATGTTACCCTATCAGTAAGAACGTCAATGGCCAATACTGAGACTGTTGCCCTTTCCCAGAACCGAAATATCAGCTTTCAAAGTTTGAAATCTCTCTAACAAAACTCATTAGTCGATGCTGGTTCGTAACGTAAGGAACCAAGGAATATTAACAGTTTTGACCACAGTTTTTCCTGATTTAAACGCCTCTAGTTTAAACAATATATACAGGTCTGGTATTTTGCGAAACAGCCCTAAAAAGGGCTGCCTTTGGATATCTGGAGTTAAATCTTACTATTTCCAAAACTTTTGATTTGTGACGTAATCACCTTCTCCCGCATTGTTTGGATTAAGTCAAAAACGCACGCGAAAGTTGAAACAGTGGATGCATTGGTGAAATAAATGAATATAAACTTGGCAAGCGAATTATACACGACATCATTGATGTTCCTAAAACTGGTCTTGAAAGAATTCCTGAATCTAAAAAGTCTATTGAGAGTGACTTGGTGGCGACATTAAACTAAAATGATGCATTGAAAATGTATTTTAGTGTTAGCAACATCATATTCGTGCGTGGATTTGGACTTGAGAGTTTACATTTACATGCCCTGTGTTTAGAGGCTTCTTCTGGAATTTTGCGACAGTCCCGGTTTTTATCCTTCACTTTCTGGTCACGTTATGCAATACTTGAAAGATCGTTAGTGGTGCAAGATTGAAAACTGCGCAAAGTGACGATTAGTCAGCAAATTGCTCGAAGTTCATGAAACAACGTGTAAATGCCCAACAAATCTTTACTGAAGAGCTATTTAATATGACCTGTGATACAGGTTATAACATTTGTATTAGATTTAGAGATTGTAATATTACCTGAACATGCCCATCACTTGTGCCAACTGCCAAATATGGTGAACCGCTTTCCAGAAGCCATTTGACCGAGCTGATGTAGCTTGTACTGCCTTCCACTTGACAAAGTTGGTCAATAGAACCAGTGGAAGCATTCCAGAGGTAAACACTTTGCCCAAGAGCAACACATAGATTGGAAGTTCCCCAATCGATCAGATTCAAATCTGAAAAGACAGATAGAGAGTGGTACTGGTACTAGAAGTAGTGGTGGTAGTAGTAGTAGAAGTGGTGGTGGTAGTAGTAGTAGTAATTGTGGCAATAGTAACAGTGTAGTAGTATTAGTATTAGTATTAGTAGTATAAGTAGTAGTAGTAGTGGTGGTGGTGGTGGTAATAGTAGTAGTAGTAGTAGTAGTAGTAGTGGTGGCGGTGGTAATAGTAGTAGTAGTAGAAGTAGTAGTAGTAGTAGTACTAGTACTAGTAGTAGTAAGGAAAAGGTTGTGAAGAAAAGAGTGAGGTGCAGTAAGAGATAAGGAGTGGAAATGGGTGGACATGGTATGCAGGAGGAAGAGGGAAGATGGCTCTTTCACTTGCCAATGAAGACTGGGATCTTTACAGAAGGTTAACCCACAAGGGTTATTACTTTTCACCCTTCACCTGCTTGTTCATAATTGATGACTATTTGAGAACTGTAGTCACTCTACACATTTCTTGCAGATAAAAAGAAAAAGGAAAACCACGAAAATTTGGGACAGCCAGAACAGAGGATGAGAAAAAAAAGAGAAAAGTAAAATGGAGAACAAATAGATCTGTGCTAGAACCATATAAATTGCATTTGGATGGTACTTACAGTAATCATCAATATAGTCTGGGGCATCTAGGACTCTTTCTGGAACAGACGGAATATGTCTTCCTACCTTTTTCTTTGAAGAGGCACTAAGATTGGCACTGTATACAATTCTATTGTAGTTGGCTTGAGCTGAAACAATAAAACAATTTGATCAACAAGTTACGCTTCAGCAGTTCATTCATCACTACAAATAAGAAAGGGAACATGATGATTCTTTGTTTTAATAATAGAAAGAAGAACCAAAAGTATGGACTAGTTGATAGAATGTGATACAATGCCTCTTGCCACAGACAGATGTATACATTTGAGGGATTGGGTAGGGGTACATGAACCTGTTTAAAGAAATTGATATGGTTTTGAACAGCTTTTTCTTTTCCACTGCACCTACTTTACATAATGCATAATCAGTTGCTTTACTCTCATGTACTTAACTGTTACAGGTTGCACAGTTGATTGAATTGTCCTTTTCAATGTATTTCTTGAATATAAGGAGGGGGTCATCACAAAATTAAGCTTTGAAAAATTATAAAGTTTTACTGTAACAGGGGTTTGTATACCCAAACTTCTTGATTTATTTGATGCTCTACACACTTCCATCCCAACCAAAACTTGTGAAAAAGGAAAAAGCCACTTCAGTTTGTAACATATCAGGAACTTCCAGAGGTCATAGTAAAATGCAATGGGTGATGAAATCTTAAAAAAAGCACAATCTGATACTTCAATAATCTGATACTTCAATAATCTGATATGATAATAGGTTTTCATTCAAAAATCAAGTTTATTTTATAGAACAGGGTCATCATTTGTAAACATCACTTTGAGGATATAGTGAGCAATGATATGGGACACTAACCAAAGGTGTACCAAGGGAGATTGTTTTAACTTTAGTAAGGAGGAAAACCTTATTTCATTAATAAGAGTCATTACATTATATAAGAGTCAAGTAACATTTATAAGAATTGAGAGGGATGGTTTAATGGTAGAGTGAGACCTCGAAATAATTAGTTTAAATATTCGAAAATAAGAAGACTACTGCCCCTTTAAATTTTTTTGATGGTATGACACTGTCCACTTGACTGTCAGAAATGTGGGTTATGTACCATTCTGTAAAATCCATAATTAATGTAACAAGAATATGGAGGGTTGCAAGGAGAAATTTATGGATGGTCCTTAGTTGTTATGTGGCAATGAGGAACCTGGCAACCTTGCCCGAGCCCAGCCTCTACTAATATGTCTGAAAAATGTGTGCTGTTACAGGCTTCTTTATTATACATTATTTTACTCTTTACACTGACATAGTGATTATTACTTTATCAGCAATGGATCTTTCCTCAGCCCTGAAATGATGAGCCATACCATGAAAATTCCCCCATTTTCCATACGAAAGAAGCAGCATCCATGCAGGAAAACAAAAAAAATCACAACCCACCCTATTGACATGGCAAAGGCAGGATACTGTCAGTTATATGGCTGCATGCAGATTCTAGTCTTAATATGCATAATACTCCACCACAAATAAAAATAATCGTGTTCTTGCATGGCAGTGATGACATTCTCTCTAAACACGGAGGTCATTGTTTTACCATCCCCAAAAGATGTAAGATATTGCCTTTAATGGATGAAGGGGAATCGATGGTTGTCTGAAATGTACGTACAGTTGTAAAGTGCCTTTAGTCCGATTGCAAAAGCTCAAAACTTCAGCCAAAATAAAAATTGCTAAGGTGGTGAAACTAACTGTTCCATGATATAACCAAGCCAAGCTATAGCAGTTGCACTACCCAATACATTAGCTACCGGTACTGGTACGCAAATGCAGAGGAACTTGGTACATATCATCGTATGTACAAGTGCTGTAGGGATTGTACAGTCCTACCTGTTTCATTTACCGGAACTCCTGTTTTGAATCTTAATATCTTGTTTCCATCTTGTCTGTTAAGTCCAACAGTTTGTAAATTTTCACGAAGAATCGCTTCATTGATATTGTCCTCTCTCCGATCTTTGTCGTTTTCATGAAGGAGTTTATGGTGTCCTTCCTCGAAATTCATTCCATGTCTCTTCGGAATAAAACGATCTCCTGCGTCAGGGGTTTTGGGTATTCTGCCTGGACTTTTATGTGGAGTCTTCTTGGGTGATTTTAGATGGCCTGGCGTTGTGAAAGAAGTGCTCGCATTTAAGCTACGTGATAAAGTCGACGAATCATTGCAGTCGCGTCGCTCCTGTTTACGTTGCCATCTTGGTGTTGGGCCGTGCTCCATTGGAGTGTCTAATTTTACGTTCAACCCGTGTATGTTATACATAATACACACTAAACTTAACACTAAAATAATTCAGATTACTGACAAGGTAAAGGTATGAGTCTAGCTTGCTGTTACCCTAACAATAAAACACCTACGAGACAAAAGTTTTTTCGATTGGCCTTTGCAAATTTTTTCGGTTTACGAGGATCATCTTAGTTTTTGTTTCACGCGCTCAAATATTCTACCTCAACCTGATTGGTCAATTTCCCCCAGAGCACAGACTTCTTTCTTTATACACGGTCACTGGGGAAAAGCGGTCCAGAAAATGACACAGTAGAGAAGGACGCGTCCATTGAAACACAAAAGCTGTAAAACTGTTGAACCCTTTATGATGATGGTGCTAATGTATGATCTATTATCATGTCCACGCGTATGAGAAAACCAAGAGCGTAAACGAGATCTTGAGATTTTTTATCTATGAATATGAGAGACAGCCACTACAGCATAGCAGACAGTTTACGTGAATATCTAAGATTTACTTCAATGCCGTAACCAGCGGGGAGGGGATCGTCGCCCCCGTATTTTCTCAGAAATTTTACTCCTCCAAAACAAGTGTAGAATTAGGTTTTCTGGCAGTAGAATGGCCCAGCTAAACTGATCTGCTTGAATAGATGTATAATAAATTCCATAGGAACAGAAGCACTTCACATCTTGGAAACACCAACCCAGCTCTTTCTTATCATTCTGGATATAGTGCTTTACAATTACTATACGAGAAATAAAGGCTCTCGTAACATAATGATCGCCAAACTTCAAAATATCTGTTTCGCTAATGTATCAACGATCGCATCGATCGACACTTGGTAGCACCTTCTACGAACTCACAACAAACGAACAATCAGCATCGAAGGTACATGGCGACGTGTCTGCTGATTGGCTTACAAACTGGCCTGGGTTCAAGTTATGATTCGAAATATCCATCGTCACGGCCTGGAATTCAGTCTGGGAATCATTTATGATTATGTTCAACGCTCGCGAATTTTCAATGTCCAAATACTTTGTTATTTGGTCATCGTTTCATATGTTGATGCAAAGATCGATGACGGTACTCCTTCGCGAGAAGGGATTCGTTGCCCAAATACCGAGCACAGCTGCGTCATTGAAGACACAAATACAAAAAATGGTTCATTCCCTATTAGAGTATGCTAAATAGTACGTATGGATCTTTTAATACCATAGAACTTGTCTAATAATTTGACAATTGGAGATAGGAACAACCATTCTCGCATGAATTGTTTGAGAAGATTGAAAACTGACATGGTTAATCATTTTCAAGAGAAACTGTGAAATTTTCACCATCGAGATGAAGGTATTCACTGATAGTCGAGGATTCCGGTGGTGGCGGATTTTCTCTGGAAAAAATTTCAACTTGATTATGCATATATGTATGGTGCCTTTGCTCTGAAGTCCAAAGATATTTACTGAACTGTGGGGTTAGTAGAAGTTAGAAGAAGATTATACATTCATGTCTGTTCGGAGGAAAATCGAAAATATTTCAGCACTCGGCAATCGCCCTTGGAAACATTTGAAAGACAGAAGCCCCGATTCCGAGGACCAACTTAAGTGTTGAATAAAACTGAGAAAAGTGATAATGTGATGTATCTCGTTTATTAATGAATGGAAAGGCTTTTCTGTTCTATTTCATTCCCTTGTTACTCCTTCGACACTGTTTCTCCCTTGGGAATCGATGGGATTTGCATCGTATTGCGTGAGATCGAAAGAGATTAGCGCTCTGTTAAGTGATCGTCATATTTCTTCAAGAAGCCTACAATGAAACATTATCCCATCTTGGAGCAAAGTAAACTGACTAAACTTCCTATTTAGGGCAGTTTAGTATAGGTCCCGCTACTCATCAGATGGCTCGCATTAAGAGACTACCAAGAGCACATGCCCCTTAACGACGTGCTCTCAAGACAGCCAAGTACAGTTTACTGCCAAACCCTGAAAAATTTTGAAGACTTCTCTTTACTTTACTTGTATAATCTAGTAAGTTAACACTGGAGAAAATAAGTACAGAAACTGAAACCATATCATGAGCTTGAGATAGCGATGTACAGGCCCACGAGGAAGTCCCAATATCCCAAATCATGGATTTGCTCATTTTTCTGAATCGCATCCCCTTAGACTAGTATTGCGTAGCCTCGAGTCCACAGATAATTTCAGGGGTCCACCAGAAGCAAAGGTCTGCAAGGGGGTTACGAAGACTTCTTAGGGTCCGCCGACATATTTTAAGGTGTCTTTGATTGCTTTTTTCTATTACAACTTCTATATTCAATATAGTGATATAATCTTTTTCAAACAGATACTTGCGTTTTCGTCAAGAGTACGTCATCTGCTTTGGTTGGTCAAAATGACAGCAATAAGAATGTGAAACATAGTTTTGCTACGGGAGAAAAAGAGAGAGTGTGTGTTTATGTGTTTGTAGACTTAATCTCCTCACAAAATTAACTCTGTTTGATCTTTAATGTGCATTGTTCAAGTATTCAGAAGTAATGGTCTCCTTACTTCATGTGGGAATAGTGAAGAAAACATTGAAAGATTGATATTATCAAATCAAAAATTGCTAGGAGAATTGTGTACTCCTGATATTGTTTCTTATCTCTAACGACTCACTGGCGTGATGACATCACATGTTTAAAGGCAATTTTTATCCTGATATCAATCAGCTAGATAATAGTCAACTATCAGTATCCTTACTCCTGTCAATGGAATGAAATAATGAAGAGAACAATAAATTGCTGGGTACGTAAAAGGCTAGACATGAAGTCTTTCAAAGGAGTGATAACACTGACAATACTTCAGTAATTCGAAAACAGGTTCTTCCAGCCCATTGGAGGGCACTATTAGCCCCTACGATTGGGAAAGTTTCTAGTGGCTTAGACCATCCACATCCCGATGCCTTAGGCTATCCATTTGAAGAAGAAATGTCATCAATTAAAAAGTATGAGAATTTTATTTGCTTTTGTGGCCCTAGAATCGGGCAGAATTTTAGTGGCTTAGGCCATCCAGATGCTGATGGCTTTGACCATTCAATCATCTACAGAAGACGTGACGTCGTTTAAAATGTATGATGACTTATTAAGTGCTAGTATAAAGTAAGCGCGCTCTGTTGCGATACATTTTAGGTGAGTTTATTAAGTAACCTAGTTAATTCACGCGATCAATTACAGTTTTCAATCAGAATAAATTACCATAACTTCCATCAGTTGACAATATTATAATAGGCTCTATGTGGCTTTTTCGTCAGGATGTACACTTTACTTTTACATGATGCCTTCATTGAAAAGCTTCCCTTTGCGCTGGGTCCATTATTCAGGCACTTTTATCAGTCAGTCCCACAGTCACCCTGAGGTGCTGGAGCCCGTTCACATCTACCTCAACTTTTCACTGATTGAAATATCTTACCCATTGCCAAGTACTTTATGAGCAAATGGTAGATAACAATTCCTTGCTTAAAAAGAGCATGATTTAATAATTTTGGAGTTATAAGTAAGAAAACATCTCACCCCGAACAGGATATAGCCTAGATAAATTCTATATACGAGAAGTGCCTGGTATGCCTTCTTTTTGCCATCTATTGTGGCTCAGGGAAGGTCACATTTCTAGCCTTATTATGTCACCATTAGTACATTTTAATTTGAATTAACAGATAAATTCAAGTTCAAGTGTACTTTTTGTTATTATCATAAAGTTGCACAGCTGTATTTCAAAGACTTGTAATGCATCTCATTAAAGACCTTCAGAGTAAACCAGATTCCAGGGTTGACCAAACACTACTTTTGATCATAGCACACGGAGATCAACTCCAATCGCACCAAAATTGCTTGATCAACATTCTGGGTCTCTCAGTAGCTACATGACAATGTTTGTTGCAGATCCGTGAGAAACGGAATCAGTTATTACAATAAATAAATGCAAACAAATGCATACAAATTCTGTTTTATTAATATAGATCTTCGTCTCCCGCCCTAGGACCGCCTCTGAAATCTTATGAATAAAAAACTTCGCATCATTACAATTTGATGAAAGAGAGATTACCTGGAGACTTTAGTTGTCCTTTTAGTCCAGGGGTTTGATCGATTTAAAGACTTGTGACTTGCTTGGTTGCAGAACGTACTTATGACAGCCAGTTCATATATTATCAGTACGGCAAATTCACTCCTATTGAACAGAAATATCGGCGATTCTTTGCTCGACATGCCAATCAGGCACGATGACCTAGGAGGATCTATTTTTTTCCAAAACACATTTTGTAAGTCAGTCATGCCAAATCAAAAGACAATTTGCAGAAGAGTAGTAAGTTTCTTCCCCTTGTTCTTACCTTCTCCGCGCTGCCTACCGGTATTTGTATTATTTGAATTCTTTTGTTTAACTAATTTTCCAACACAGTTTCCATTATCTCTTAAATTTGCCGAATGGAACTCTGGTGAGAATTGGAACGAGAAAAGTTTTTCAGTTGTGAAATGTGCACGCGGTGTTGCTCTCCTACATCAATTTTTGTACCACCAACAATCTGTTCAAATTTCCCATTGTCTATTGCAAAGATATCTCCCGATATTGGAATTTAAGGCAGTGGGAAGTACGCCTCATTTTAAATCTTATAAAAGATCAATGTACATGCTCCTTACAGTCACCTAAATGTCTTAAAGCATTATTTGAAGAAATCCCCGCTCCTTTGTTTAAAAGAAGAGGTGTTTATTACCTTATAAACGGGGAAAATTGGTGGCTTCATATCCTTTATATGCACTTCCTCTGAAAAAGACAGGAAAGCTACACCTAACTTTGTCTCCATGAAAGAGTTTGCTTTTTGGGCGTCAGCTTTCTAATTCTTTTAATTTTCTTCTTGTTACTTTTTCGTTCATTTGTAAGTTTCTTTATCGATTCATGAAATCCATGTTCAACAAATCGCACTACCAGAATCTGAGAGTGCCCAAGTGGCTACGTGGGAATCAGAAAAACCAAATGTATTAAATGTGTCTTTGTCTGGTAGGGAGTTGTCTGCGTCTGTAGTACAAATTATGTTGTTGACACTTCAGACAGAGCCAGAGCAACATGTCTTTCTCATGTCAATATGTTTGAACCATGTTATGAATGAGGATACCCTGCTCTAAATGCTAACACCGTAACGTCTGAGGAAGAGCCGGAAAGTGACCAATTTTTCGACACCAAAGTCCAAACAACAAATTTCGACGAGCTACCCAATTTGACGCAAAGCTTCATCACTGAAAAATGCTGCAGAGAGAAGAAATTAAAATAGCTCATTCTCGAATTTGAATGTCTCTTCTCTCTTCTATCCCAGACAGAACAACGTTGGTTCAGCATGATGTGGCTGTTGGTGAATCAAAACAGAATCCATATATATAGTTTAAATCTTCTAAACCTGAATTTAACAATAGAGGAAATGGATTGTATGTTAGAACATGACATCATCGAAAGAGGTACAAGTGAATGGAGCTCACCTATCGCCCCTGTACCTATTAATGATAGAATAAAAGATTATGCTAAAATTGTATAGAGAAAAGAGGATTTGAAGATAGCAAGTTAGAAGAGACACTAGTGAAAAGTGAAAATGTCACTACTGGGATTCGAACCCGGGACCCACGCATTCGCGGCGTGATGCTCTACCAACTGAGCTATATTGACCCGGTTATAACCTAGTTCACTTTTCACTAGTCGCCACATTAGCTCCCGATATTCCACCGGTGGACATCAAATCCAGCTCTACGCAGATCTGGAAACCAGCCTCTCCACGCCATGCGACTTGGCCATGGAAGGACAACCAACCGACCATCAAACTGTCCACAGCCCATTAAAGATAGAAAGTATAGAGAAGAGAGGATTTGAAGATAGCAAGTTAGTAGAGACATTAGTGAAAAGTGAAAATGTCACCACCGGAATTCGAGCCCGGGACCCACACATTCGCGGTGTGCTACTCTACCAACTGAGCTATGGTGACCTGGTGATAACATAGTTCACTTTTCACTAGTCGCCACATTAGCTCCCGATATGCATAAATTATCGCATCACTATCACTATCACAATTCATGTTATTAGGAGACTTGTGAGATTTTGAATCACTTCACCGAGGCCCATAGCAAAGAAGAATTCAGCAGGGGGGCAAGAAGTTTTTACAGGGGCAATGACAAGTTATGTAAAATTGTAATGTGGTACTGTATGTGCCAAGTTATAAATCTTATAAAGGACATCTCCCCACCTACTATCATTTGGCAGTGGACTCACGCTTAAGTGGACATACTACTGAAAAAATCTTCATTGAAATTAGCTATCATATCTCAATTCTACTAAAAGTAATCGTAAAGGAATTACGCCAGTTTATAACCATATATTGCCAACAAATGATATTAACAAATTTTACAGAGTTTTCAAACAAACAAGTCAAAACTTTCAACAAAACTTCTTAAAGAGTCTTGAGCCCATCATATACCAACAAATACATATAATCTTTTGCTTTTTACTAACCCAATCTCATATTTGGTGCAATATCATGTATAATGCTTTGATTTATCCTAATTTTTTAAAGATTTACAGAACGGAGATCACTTAAAGCATTTCATGACAACAATGATGAAAACGCATCCACATCATCAATACCTGAAACGATTTCTTGCTCATGTTGGACTAGAAACCTGGGGGAAAACAGATGCTTTCGATCATTTCAACTGGATTATGTACAACAACTGTAAATTATTAGGAAGGTTACACAGTGGATTATGGCACGCTTCAGTAGAAAATGTTGTTCTAAAGATCCATGATGCGAAGTCTACATTTGATAATAGTAATGTTGAAACGTGAAACAATACAAATGCAACATAATAAATTCCATGCAATAAGTATTGTATGTACCAGATTTTAAAAAGCAATGTAACAGCCTCTGATACTTTCATCCGCAACTTATATAAGCTGTCTTTCATTTCAAAATGGTCATACTCTGCATAAACTATGCGAAGGGAAAGTGATGACGTTACAAATCAAAGTTTTAAAAATAATGCAATCTGACTCCAGATCTCGAATGGCAAGCTTGGAATAAGCTGTTTCCCAAAGTAGCACATCTGTAGTGTATATAGTGTTTAAACTAGAGGCGTTTGCATCTCAAAAATCTCTGGTCAAAACTCTGTTGATATTCCTTGG